>CM044442.1:125261438-125284317 GCA_024363595.1 Xenopus borealis
TATATATGATCACAAAACTATTATTAAATATAAAAGCTTTTGTTCATTCACTGAAATACGTTTGAGTTTTTCCCCACCCTCCATTCATTTCTGAATTGTGAGATTTTGTATATTTTATTTGTTTCATACAGCTATTGAAACAATCCCATTCACAGACTGTTTCATCAAAAAGAATAGAAATAAAATATTTGATGAAAAAGCCTCTGTTGCTTTGAAATCTTTTACAACAGAGATGTTTACTTCAATTTTACACATCATTGTTCAAAGTGAGCATGTCTAACCCTGTTTTTTAGATAATTTAACACATTTTATCCAAACACCTTATATAATGGAAGCACTGTGTGAAGACCAAATCATTTTGTACTGAACCTGATAAAAAAAAGGCTTATTTTCATTGAAATTAGTGACAGAGATAACCAGTAAAGGAATATTTTATAGTAAAAGGAGTAGATTTTGAACCAGCCCACCAGCAAAAGCTGTAAATGCATTATCATTTTGGGGCATTGTCCTGTACATGCAGAAACTTCAACTGTAATTAATATTAAGAACCAGCCCTCTAGAAGTATAAAGAAGTCATGGAGTGAGGACACCCCTCTATAATCTACTTATGTATCTTTAGAGGTCAAGCAGGTTCATTGGTCCATGGTACTTGCATTTGCTTTCTTGTCTGGCTGTTACATATGAATATTAGTACTTTGAGTAGTTTTTGGCAATGCAATTGGTCATTGCATTGTCAAACATATGCTTAGGCATGGGAGTAGGTACATTACATATTTAAGGATGCTCAGAGATGCCAACCAAGATCAAAACTTCAGAAAGAGGAGTGATCTCAGTGGAATGGGGTCATGGTCAATGAAATGCACTCAGTTCTTATGTAAGTTGGAATCTCTGGGTATACTTAAATATTTGATTATTTTTTTGGGTCAGCTGCAGTGATAACTATCTACAGTATGGATGAATATTAGTGCTGTATTGTAGTTTTATGCTGCAAATATTATGCATTTTCAAGAGAAGCTTTGAACTGCAATGCTGGGTATCTCACCACCAGAGGCATAAATGATAAGTGCTTGTGGGTGTCTGCTTCTATCATTTATATTTTAAAGCCAGATTTAAATGATAGAGCTGTGCAGATAAATGTTAATAGATGCTGTGTACAAAGTAATTTCTGAATGAGGTTTACAATTTTGAAAAGAAATTGCATCAATATCATGAAATTAAAAACAGAACAGAACATGTATGTAAATAGCAAACATGTTCAGAAGTGCAGTATGCAATATGTAATATATTATACCACTAATGAAAGCGTTAAAAAGCTCCTGAAATGTTTGAGATAAAAGGGCATGTCAACCCCAAAATAAAAATATGCCAAATAAAAGAAAACCTGGATGTGTATTTATTGAAGGTCAAATTTGAGAGGTTTTTGAAACCACAACTAAACTCACAAACTCTAAAACCATGATTGTCATTTAATTTATTAAAAGATCTCAATATAAGAAGTGCATTTAAAAAAAGTGCTGGACTATGCACTTGAAAACCTCTGAAAATATGATCTTTTTGAACAATTCCTAGTGAAAAAATGAGAACCTCTTAAAGCTGGACTTGAATAAAAGCAGTCCAATAATCAACATAACTCTCACTGACTTCTATATCACCTAAACAACTTTTATTTGCCAAAGTCTGGCATTAAAGGTTTTTGTGTTTTTTTTCACTTAATACATTTAACATTTTTACAGCTATTTTAGATTAATAGGAAAACCTAAAATTTTGTGGTAAAAATCACAATTCAATAAGGGGCTTGGATGATTTTTTTTGACAAACATAATATCAAAGGCTAATTTTATACTAAACTCTACAGTAAGGGGCAGATTTACTAAGGGTCGAATTTGAGGTTTAAAAAACCCATGGCAATAGTTGAGAATAGTGTGGGAAGTAAAATCCTTCGAATAGAAAATATAGAAATATAGAAAGTCATTCTAATTGATCGATTCGAACAATTTTAACCATTCGGTCGAATGGCAGACGAACTAGGCAGTCGAATAAAAAAAAAAGGGGAAGTGGTTTTCAAAAACATTTGAAAATTTGAATTTTAATCTTTTTGAAAATTCAACGAACTTCGAATCCTTCATGTGAATTTAGTAAATCTGCCCCTTAGTACAGCTATGGGCATCTATGTGTAGGGACCGATAGGTTTTCTACTTGGCACCCAAGGAGTCAAGTCCCTTATCTCTTGTCACTAGGCAAAAGCCTATGTTGAAATTTGTGTTATTAACCAAGAGTGTAATGACCACTTTCTGCCAAATTGCCTTATAGTGCATGTTGGGAGTGGCTCTCTTCCTCTTTGGCTGCTGGTACTCATCAAGCTGGTTGCTCATTGAGCCTGGGATCCACAAGGCCCCAGTAAGTCACATGCCCTAACGGGACCTCCAACCTTTGGGGACCAGGCCACCCCGTGAACAAGGGATAGCAAGTGCAGGGTAATACTGTTATAGTCTCTCTAGGGAGAGAAAGGCAGTTAGCCATATCTAGCATGAACAGTGTGTTCCAACGAGGAGTGTTAACAGGAAGAGATCTTCCTACAAAGCTGTGATGCTTTTAAGTGCAGGGACATCATTGTGTTAGGGATTATGACTAGCAGCAGCTTCCGTCCTTACACTGGTGTTCTGATCAGTCACATTGCAGCAGCAGGTACTTTGTAAGACATTGATATACCCTTGCCTATCAGGACTCTGAGGAATAATCACCTTGTTGATGTTTTGTATGAAAGTCTGCTAATATCTCAACTACTCCTGTGTGATCATCTGCTATTCTCTCTGGATGCTCCTGTGTGAATACAAACCTGGGGACATTGCTTATGCTAATATATTTCTACCTTTTGTTGTAAAGAAACTCTTGGCACCAATTTCATATTTTATTGTACAATTTGCCTGGGTATTGTAGTTATACTACCTCCAAAAGGATATCTTCCACTTGCTGAAGGCCCTGCCCTAGTGTGCAGGTTGCAGTGTAACCTATGCTTATCCATCACTAGCTGGACACTTCAATCCTTTGTGCTTTAACTGACCCAATAAAGCATTACATATGTGAAGGGGTGTGTGTGTGTGTATGCTGGGTTTTAATTTGGAGGGGTTGTCTTTTTTCAACCCAATTTAACTATGTAACTATGACCCCTTAATTCTAAGCAATTTTTTAAAATACATTTATTAAAGGTGTGGTTCGCCTTTAAATTGACTTTTAGTATAATAAAAAGAGTGATATTCCAAGACAATTAGCAATTTAATTTAATTTGCTATCATTTGTGGTTTTGAGTTATATGGCTTTTAATTCAGCAGCTCTCCAGTTTCCCATTTCAGCAACCTGGTTTCTAGGGTTCAAATTACCCAAGCAACTTTTCAACAAGTTGAATAAAAGACTGGAATATGAATAGGGCCCAAATAAAAAGATGAGTAATAAAAATTACTGATGACAATTACTTTGTAGTCTTACATAGCATTTGCTTTTCAGATGGGGTCAGTGACACCTATTTGAAAGATAGAAAGAGTCAGAAGAAGAAAATAAATAATTCAAAAACTATAAAAAAAATAAATCAAGAATATCAATTGCAACGTTGCTGGGAATGGACCATTCTAGAACATATGTATCATTAATTTAATGCGATACTGACACGTTCCTATAAAAATCAATAGGCATGTTTAGGTGCTGCACCCGGAATGGTTTCCCTCAAACCTCAAAGCACCCTTCAAAAATACCTCCAGAACCTTTGTGCAGTCAACCCACTGACACTATTATCTGATCTTCTGAATTGCTTCAGTGATGCTGGGCTGGAGGCGGAGCAATCCTTCCATAGGCTGAAGTTCTGTTTTCTTTCTTGATTAGCCTATGGAAGGATCGCTACACCCTCAGTCCAGCACTGAAACAGGACTGAAGATAATTTAGCAGTGTCGGAGAGGCTCGGGTTGACGCAGGTCTGCAGGGTGTGGGGCGGCTTTGAGGGGAACCATTCTGGGTGCAGAACCTACTTGATAATGACAAGTATTAGTGGCCATTGTTTCTACAGTCTGAGCCACCAGGGCAGAGACAAACACTGCCTTCCGCAACAACACATTTATATATATATATATATATATATATATATATATATCAGTGCATTATACTTATTTAGAATTGTGCATAAAAAAGTAGTGTTTCATGCTGATTTATTGAAGATTTCTGCAAAAACCCTAATAATCCCTACTTTCCCTTCCAAAAGAAAAGAAAAGAGGTTCTGCCTAAATATTCGGAAGAGGTTTTTTACAGTGAGAGCTGTGAAGATATGGAATTCTCTCCCTGAATCGGTTGTACAGGCTGATACATTAGATAGCTTTAAGAAGGGGTTGGATGGTGTTTAGCAAGTGAGGGAATACAGGGTTATGGAAGATAGCTCATAGTACAAGTTGATCCAGGGACTAGTTTGAAACACAGACAAGGACCAGAGAACATCTACAGGGAGCTCCAATATATTTTTTAATATATATTTTTAAAGATAATGTTCATTTATAGAACCATGTAAAAGCAACACCATATATTACTTATAACTGCCTACAAAATTAGGGTTTTTTAATTCATCTTATATATTTCCTTTAAAAACCTTAAAAAATGTTTGATGCATGTATATTGCAAAGTTACTTAGAATTATGTTTTCATTTATTAAGAAAACATGCCATTAAATGCTCCTCATTAGCGGTACTTGTTAAACAAATACAATTTACATATAACTTAAAAACCTTAAAAATGTTTGATGAATGTATACGCTACTTAGACTTATGTTTTCTTTTATTAAGCAAACATTAAATGTTCCTCATTAGCGGTACTCGTTAGTCCACAGTTATGATGTGTGCTATCCCTGTTTCTTTCTCTCTTGCAGTTACAGTCACTTTTTACCTGATAGGAATGTATAGTATGGGTGTTTTTTTTTTTTTTAATGGTTTCACACCATTGAATCCTTAATATATTAAAGTGATACACAATATACTTTACCATCTTTTTATAAATTAGAATGGATACGTCTATCCATATTATGCTCTGTACACACCAGATTTAGAAACTAAACAAGCAGGTTTTAATCACCAAGTTGCAATGTGGTAAAACTGTTTATTTTTCCTGAATCCGACCGAGGCACAGTGTGAATGCATCTCAGCAATGCACAAAGACCCATAAAAAACGGAAATGAAACATTAGCAATTTTTTGACTTTGATGAATATACCCCTGGGTAAGTCACTGCACACTGGCTGCCATCATTTGTACCGGGAACTAATCACAGAGGTAATCAATTCACGCAAACTAATTTTGAGATGCCGGCTGTCATTTCAGGTACAGGTTGTCATTCTTTAAAAATGAACAGAATAACTACTGTGCAGTGTGCTGACCTAAACTCTTTTCTTTAGTCACATTTGTATGGAAAAAATAATCTGACTTTTAGGAAAAACATCATTGAGTAGCGGTTGACTTTTCTCATCTCTCACATGACTGGCCTACATTGTCTGACCATGTTGTACACCATATCTTGGCTTGATTACCATGGCACAGTAAATCTTTATCTGCTAATTTGTAATTCTTTCTGTAGATACTGAGGGGCAGATTTACTAAATTCGTGTGAAGGATTCGAAATTTGATCGAATTCGATCAAATTCCGATCCGACGATGTTATTGAATTTTCGAATATGCAAATTTGGCCGCTTCAATCATCGAATATGCAAAATTCGATCTTATCGAATAGATGATTTTTTCAAACAATCAAACTTTTTTTTATGATTTTTTTTTTTTAAATTGTTCGATCATATGATTTTATCGAAAAATCGAAGAAAAACCTTCAAAGTTTTCTACGATTTTATCGAATTTTCATTAGAAAATCATAGAAGGGTCGAATTCAGGGGCAAATAGCCCTCGAAAATTCGTCCCTTAGTAAATCTGCCACTGAATGTTGCAAGGGGAAAAAAAGCAAATATCTCTGTCATTGCTATGTATTGATTACTATAAATCAAACAATTCATGTTCTCTTGTCTAATGAGGGCATTGCTCCAAAAGCCTACAGAATATTGTACCAGTGCCAAAAGTTTAGCTAAAGGAATACCACTATAAATCTAAAGGCTTTGAGTGCTTTGAGTAACATTAAGTAGTTTACTTTTGTCTGGTGAAGAATAAAACCTTTGTGAATTACATTATACTGTTGCACTGCACTGGTAAAACTGGTGTGTTTGCTTCAGAAACTCTAGTTTATTTAAACAAGCTGGATCAGTTGTACAGGCAGATAGATACATTAGATAGATTTAACAAGGGGTTGGATGGTGTTTAGCAAGTGAGGGAATACAGGGTTATGGGAGATAGCTCATAGTACAAGTTGATTCAGGGACTAGTTTGACTGGAGAGGCTTCAGATGGGTTTTTTTTGCCTTCCTCTGGATCAACTAGCAGTTAGACAGGTAGAAAAGAAAAAGGTTGAACTTGATGGACGTGTGTGTTTTTTCAACCTAACTATGTTACTATGTAAGCTGTTGTGTAGCCATGGGGGCAGCTATTCAAACACATGATACCCAGTCGATATAGATACAATCTGAAGAATCCCATTGTGTACTAAAGAGCTTATCTGTTATTTGCTGTGTATCCTGTGCCCTTTCTCCTTTTTCAGCTTTGAATGACTGGCTACACAGCAACTGGTTTAAATAAACTATAGTAGTACTTATCTGTTATCTACTGTGTATCCTGTGCTTGAATGGCTGCCCCCATGGCTACACAGCAGCTTGTTTGTATAAACTATAGTAGTACTTATCTGTTATCTACTGTGTATCCTGTGCTTGAATGGCTGCCCCCCATGGGTACACAGCAGCTTGTTTATGTAAACTATAGTAGTACTTATCTGTTATCTACTGTGTAACCTGTGCTTGAATGGCTGCCCCCATTGCTACACAGCAGCTTGTTTATATAAACTATTGTAGTCTTTCTAAAGCAAACACACCAGTTTTACCAGCGCAGGGCAACACTACAGTACATTACACTTTCATTCCTGTAAAATAATTACATTCTGTGGGGTTACTGTTCCTTTAGTGGTACTACAGAGGATCAATAGCTTCCATAAACAAATTTAAACAGGATTACATAGTGTCATGCTAGTGCAAATTTCAATGGCCTCTGTGTAACTAAAAAATTGACTGCCATACTATTCTTTTCTTTTTTTTTTAAAGGAGGTGCTAATCAAAAGTGTACATGGAACTATTAAGCCACCATACTCATGATGTGTAGTCTTAGAAAACATTGCCCTGTAATAAGCATGCTAGGTATTGCATATGGTATATACTGTAGCTTGAAATACAGAGATGTGAGTAATGAGTATAGGGAATTAAAAAATTTCCTTGTATACAGTAATTCAGGTTAGCATTAACCGAGTATAACCCCACTGAGTGCTCCTATCAGAATGGCCCCTCCCAAAACACCCCTATCCAATGTGCCATATTGTCCTTCAGCATCTGTGCTCCTATTGTGATTAAAACATATTTTTTAGCCATGGGAAAGCTTTAGCTTTGTCAACATGTCATCATGTGAAGTTGTGTCTTCGTTCTATGCATTTATTTTATCTCCCTATCACATTTTTTTTTTTGCATTGGGTAGGGCACAAATGAGCTATAGTGGGTATCACTTTTTTGTCCTTGATTGGGTTGCCATCTGTCCAGTTTTGGAGACTTCACACAGAAGAGAAATACATTTAAACCAGGTTATTGGGGCTTTAAAAATGCATGGGTGTTGTTTTATTGGGGTTGTCCTGGTCCCCGGGGCTGCTAATGAAGAGCCCTCTGTGCAGTCCCCAGGGGTCCCTCCCTTGTGAGCATATAAGCTGATATTGTTCATACGCACATCGAGTTGCGAGAACACTGTGAGTTGCATGAACACTGGGGGCAGGTTTATTCATTTATGGTGCAGCCAGGAGGAGCAGGTCAGGGCTGGCAGAGGCCCATGAGGGCCGGGGCCAACCAGGTTTTTTCCCAGTGTTACTCCGGCCCAGTCCAAACCTGGGTCTGGGGCATGGATCCAGAGCTGTCCTATGTGAATAGTAAGATTATCTGCAAGATACTGAAACCATGGCAATATTCATAGTATTTGAATGAATAAATAGCCAGACTACAGGACCACCGCAGAGCATGGCCAGGATTTGGTATACAGTTTGACAGTTTGACACATTATCAAACCATACAATCATTAATAATAGTGATCAATATCTGGCTGGCTGATGCTTGTAAGCAATCTGATCATCCAAAATCCATTGCAAAAAAAAAAACATAATATATATAATGTATTTACCACTTGACTACTGCATTTAAGCAAGTGTAAAATAAATATATATCTGTTTCATTGGATGTTGCATTTGACCCCTGAAATAACTGCAGTGTGAAATCTATACATTACTCAGCTACTGATTTAGGCCAAACAGCATGTGCCACTTGCAATTCACAAGTTTAATTTGAGTGTTGCTTAAAAGAAACATGACTCAGTACCGTCGGTTCAGTGAAGCGCATAATACACACTTACATGAAAAGTTTGAAACTGTACATTGGCAAACATGACCCAAGAGAGAGAGAGAGACTAAACCATATATAGAGTTTTTATACTGCTTCAATCATCTGAAAACATCAGAACCACTGAAATGTTTAGCATATACAAGCAGTTTAGTTGTTACTTTAAAGGGGTTGTTCACCTTTAAATTAATTTAGTATGATGTAGAGAATGATACTCTGGACTACAAGATTGCTTAAAAGCAGCAGCCAGCCAGATGTTACTCACTATTATTAATGATTGTATTGCCTGATAATGTGTCTGCAGGGCCGGATTTACATAGATGGCGCCACTAGGACCACTGTTGTTTGTCGCCCCGTCCCTTCCCTTTTATTTGCTCAAATTTTCATCATTGGGACAGAGCAATGGGAACTGGCACACAGGAAATTTGAATTTCTGAACCAATTTGGGTGTGGTTGGGCAGTATGCCCCGGGCCTGTGTGTCTGCTCAATTCAAAGCCAAACTGTAAACTGTATACTATATGCCGGCAGTGCTCTACAGTGCTCCTGAAGTCTGGCCATCTCTTCAGTCAAATACTCTGAATTTTGCCATGGCTTAAGCATCTAGCGGATAATATTTTTATTCTCCTAGGATCCATGGTCCAGCAACAGCGTCAAACTGTACCCCAGCCCTTGTGGGGCCCACTGGCACACCCACTACCTGCCTGCAATCTGCCTGTCTCCTAACCACCAGGGGTGCCAGGGTAGGAGGCCTGGGGGGGCTGATGCAGAAGTCTGGTCAGCCTCAGACTCCCCAGTCTAATGCAGTCGAACAATACACCATATTTTGCAGGCAAACCATGGTTTACCCATGCTGCAGGACAATTGATTAGGATCTTGTCAAAAGATTCATTATCTGGTTTATATTGTCTCTTATATATTGTCTCATCATCCACACTTAGTCTGTAAGCATGCACACTGGATTAAATGTCCTCATAGTACAGGGTTTAAATGGCCTGGTGGGACACCAGGAAAAAACCTGGTGGGTCTCCACTTAATCCTTGCCCAAGACCCAAACACCCATTGTCCTGACCCAGTCCCTGCCCAAGATCCTGGTCTCTAACCTCTTCTTGGTGCTGTTGGCATAATTAGTGTATTGATTTAAGGGTC
Source organism: Xenopus borealis (assembly GCA_024363595.1). NCBI lineage: Eukaryota > Metazoa > Chordata > Amphibia > Anura > Pipidae > Xenopus > Xenopus borealis. The sequence goes on from CM044442.1 coordinate 125,271,126, forward strand.
TTGTTTAAAGGAACAGTAACACCAAAACATTAAAGTGTTTTAAAGAAGTAGTAAAGAATGTAGTGTTGCCCTGCACTGTTAAAACTGATGTGTTTGCTTCAGAAACACTACTATAGTTCATATAAATAAGCTGATGAGTAGCAATGGTGGGAATTGAAAAACTGATACATGGCACAGGATAAGCAATGGATAACAGATATTATGTTCTACAGAGCTTATCTGCTATCTGTTGTGCTACTTGAGCCTTTTCTCCTTTGAATGCTGCCTCCATGGCTACACAACAGCTTTTTTACATAGGTTTCTGAAGCAAATACAGCAGTTTTACCAGTGCAGGGCAACACTGCATTATATTTTTATTACTTTAAAACTATTTCATTTTTTGATGTTACTGGTTTGCAGTGCAGTAAGTGCTAACATGAGGTTGAACATGGAAAATTAATTGTACCATTGTCCAGAAAATGTTATTTAAATGTTTTCATATATTATAATTGTGTGGTTCAATGGTTAGTATTATGTCTTGCAGTGCTTTGGTTTTGCGTTCAATTCCAGACAAGTTACAAAACTTGTTTTTGTACTTTCAGTGCTTGCACGAGTTTTCTCTGGGTACTCTGTATTCCTCCCACACTCCAAAAACATGCAGGGAGGTTGACACGAGTCTTAGCGTAGATATCAATAAATAATAAATGAATGTGTATTGAACGATTGATGTGCATGCATTAATTTGTTTTTAAACTCTTAAATCCATAGTTTGTCAGTACACACTGCACAATGACTGTAATAGAAAAAGTAATTCTGTTTTGTATACAGCTTTTTCTGATGTATTGAAACACTGGAAATCATATGCTTTACAAAAGACTTACAATATAGACGAAAGTACAACATTTTTGCCATGCACAAACATTGGTGAAACTAGGATTGAGCTTTAGTCCAAGGTCTTGCAAAGGCATCCAAATCTTATTATTCAGTAAATGATTTATTATAGAAGCATGATAAAACTGGCATCCTGGTGTGAAGAAAATATGACCAAAAGCATTAAAACAATTGGACAGCTTTACTGTATATTCATCCAAAGTACCTTTAGGCAATGGAAAGAGTAGAGAACTTTAGAGCTCTTTACTGTCCAGTATTCTCTCTTAGGAAACATATACATATACAATCTATTATTAATTATATTGCTGTGAAATCAACACATCTTCTTCTTGTCTTAGCGTTTCTATATTCAAATGCAGTGCAAATGTATCCAACGTCATTTCTCTTTCCTGAAGGCTAAGCATGAATCCTGTGCATGCGTTTCCATTTAATAGTCTTTAATAATAGCATGCATTTTAACCCATTTCAAATAAACATATTTGGACAAGGAGATATAAAATGTGAAAGCATTGCTGAGTATACATTCATTCCATCAGAGTAAACAAAGACATACACTTTGTTTGTTTGATTACATGAAACAGAAGGTATATTTATATTAGATTTCAGGAGGTATTTGGTCCCGTTTAAAAAGTATTCGGCTGTGTAATGCAATCTCCCATGATACTATGCTCTACTTCATACGGCACCAAGGAAAGAGAAAACATTACAAAACAGAAACAAATCTGTCTTTGTTTTTATGCGTTAAATATTTATATCTTTGTAAGTATAAATGCCTTAAAAGATTAATTCTTTTTTGCTGCCACAGTGGGATACAATTAATTTCTTTGCCATGTGATACAAGGCCCTATGGCACTGGTAGTTTATTTTATACAAACATTATCTGTCGCTGAATTCAATTAATTGCTTTTTTTTTTTTTTTGCAGAAATAAAATCTTTATACATTCATCCTTCTACCAGCACAATAATACTAGTAAAATTATTTCTGTGCATTTGAACAAAAATGTATTTCCTATTTGGCTCATTGATCTTTTAATAAAATCTGTATTTCAGAATAATGTAATATCCTTAAAATCTGCAGAGTAGAATAAACAAGAAAAGCAATGAATCAGGCTACAAAAAATATGAACGAAATATTTTGAAAAATTTTGAAATACAAATCGAGAAAAATATTTCTAATTTTGGGGGTTATTTACTAAAATCTGAAAATGTCTCATTATTTTAGTAAAACTATTTCGACCAAACTCCCATCCACATTTTTACCTCACTTATAAATAAATGAACTAGAAAAAAACTTTTTCCCATTATCACCCGAAAAATATGGATTCTTGTATAAAACCCAGAGCAGATCATGATATCTTCCAGTTGTAAAAGGGGCATATGCCATTGACTTCTATAAGATCTTGGCAGGTTTGAGATGGAGTAATGTTTTATTCTGACTTTTAGCAGTCTCTGGGTTTAAGAAATCTTGAAAAAATTTTAGAGTTTTTTTCCATAAAAAATGTGTTTTCCCCTTTAAAACTCCAACCAGAAAAAATTGGACTACTGGAGTCGTAGTTGCACATTTCTGAAGAACATCTTTGTGCAGCTTGAGCATTTAGCTATCCAGATCTTATGCAGCACTCATCTTGATGTTTAATAAAGTGAATTTCCTTTGGGAAAGCTCCAGTTAACAATAGCATAATAGGATATAACTTTAAAAACACTACATAAAACTGTTCATATGTGAGAAAAAATAGAATATAACACAATATACTCCATGAAATAGAATATAAACACCTTCTAATCAGGCATTTATAATCATGCCATTTCCATTGTTCCTAGGACGTGCAATGGACATTATAATACAAACTTTGGGCACAATGAGTAATGCTACCTGACATAAGTAGGTAGGGTTGCCATCTTTTCTTAGACAAATGTAACTGCTCAATAAAAATGACACTGTAGACAAGATGTTTTTCATCAATAGAAGGGTATTATAATTCTAGAAATATTCAAAACATTATTTTAATGCAAGTTGACATACATGTAGAGAGGGAAACAAATGATTACATTTGCTACTATGCAGAGAAGTAAGCTTCACTATTTAGTGGGTTATTTATTAGAATCCAAAAAGTTTTCACTATTTTCTAAAAACATCTCTGACCAAATCTTCACAGACTCCCCCATTTATCAATACATTTTCACAAATGTTTCTTGTGCAGACAAAACCATGATAAAATCATAAAAATATCAGAATCCTATGTTTTTTTTTCGCATTTTACGCCCAAATACTACTTTTTTTGTAAAATCACTTGAAAGCTACAATTTTCAAAAGTTCATAAACTTTTCTTTTTGTTAACAAGACATATACCATTGAGTTTTACATGTTCTCAGCAGTAGTGATGGGCGAAACGGCCGCGTTTCGCTTCGCCGGAAAATTCGCGAATTTTCAGAGAAATTCGCGAATTTTTTGCCGATTCGCGAAACGAGTCGCGCGTCGTGTCGTTTTTGACGCGCGTCGCATCGATTCCGACGCGTCACGTCGCTTTCGGCGAATTTTTGTTGCCGAATTTTTTTGCCCGTTTCGCGAATTTATTCGCCAGCGGCGAATCGCGGGAATTCGCCGCGAATTCACCCCTGGCGAATAAATTCGCCCATCACTACTCAGCAGCTAAAAACTTTTTGAAAAATGTGGAGCTTAATAAATAGCCCCCTAATTATAACTTGGAAATAAGTAGTGATGCATAGCATTGGCAGAGCTAGAACTATTCCATGGATTTTCTTGAAACATGAAGGAGGTTAGTTATTAATGTCTGAATGCCAGAAATGTAAAAACAATCTTTTTATTTTTTTTACTATAAAATCCAAAATTTTTTTGTGGTGAAAAAGCCAAATATTTTTCAGAATTTTTTAAACCCTGAGTGTGTCTGAATAAAAAAGACCAGCCGAGTTAATGTAGAAGTCAGTGGGAGAAGTTGTGAAGATATCCTAATTTCCACATGGTTTTGTGCAATAATCTGAATATTTTGTGGTTTTCAGGCATAAAGACAAACAATGAGATTTTGGTCATGAAATATGAAAAAATCATACAAAAAAAATCTGTTTGTGTGTCCAGGCTCCTGAGTTCTGCCATATTTATTCCTGCCATTAAATTTACTTTTCTGACTCCTCCCAGCTTTCAAATGGGGTCACTGACCCCATTTAAAAAGTAAATGCTCTGTTATTGCTATTTTTTGTTACATATCTTTCTATTTCGGCCAGTCATATAAATATTCATAAGGCATATTCATATTCATAAGTCTATTGGTCAAACCAAAGCATGGTTCCTAGGTTAATTGGGACCCTATCGATTTCTCAGATTTCTGAAATTGCAGCAACTGAAGAGCTGCTGAATCAAAATTTAAATAACTAAAAAAAAAACACAAAAATGAATCAATGAAAATTAACTGCAAATTGTCTCAAACTATCACTCTCTACATCATACTAAAAGTTACTTTAAAGGTGAACTACCCATTTCTCATATTCGGTTATTGTTATTGTATAGCTACTGTGTATAGTTTATTATAAAAGTCATAAAAGAACTAAGATTCATATTTTATGGATGCCCATGCTGAGATAATGGTAGGATTCTGGTACCCAACAAAAGTTAAAACAGAATATTAAAAACCTTATAATATAAGTGTAACCCTTTCTTGGCCAATATTGACCAAACCAACTAGCATAGGTAGAGCATTGGTTACACGCGACTCTTTCACTCTCAGGTAGGGCTTTCGCTAAGTGGAAAATCACGTGTGAGGTAGTTGAACTACAACTCGATACTGCATATGGTGTGTAATAAAGGTTGTTGGACGCCAGGGGTTCTTTGTGCAAACAAAATAGAACAATTTATTTACAATAGCAGCACAGGGTAGTATATACTCACAGACAGTGGTATTAGATCAGCAAATACTTAGCACAGGTACAGCATAGATTATGCCCTCAGGTAGGATATGAGGATGGGAGTTGTAGTTGCACCAGCCAGGTTATCAATGCCCATGTGGTCCGGATCCCACCAGCGGTTCAGGTGACTCAGGGTTAAATACTTTCCTGCAGTCCCTATGTCTGAGGTCCCTTCACTTCAGGCAAGGTAGAGCCTGGGGGAGAGCTACTCCCTACTATCCTCCTTGATGGGGCTTTGAGCTGCCCTTTCTCTCTTCCCTCTCTTTCTCACCTCTCCTAGAGAGTGCTATGACAGGACTATCCTATCTCTGACTAGTCCTCATTCACGGGGCCCTGTTCCCCGACTTGATACTTGTAATAGTACCTTTACAACAAAACTTCTGGGGCCTTAACTCCAGGCTCAATGGATCTTGTGAGATGGTAGTTGCTGCAGGCCAGAGAGGAAGTGCCCCTCCCTGCAAGTACTTTTAATACCGCACTGCAGGGGGTGGGTCACAACCTGTCACAATTAATGCTACATTATAGCTACCTGGACTTTAGTCCAATAGCAGGTAGTTAAGTAAGGGCAAGGGAAGAAGCCATAAGGGCCATGGTACTTATGGGTCCCTACATAAGCCTCAGATAACCAGTTATATATTAGTAAAATAACTCTTAACAAATGTCATGGTGGATCAAAGGAGGGAAACACTGACTTTTATTTCATTCTACAGTTTATAGACTGTATAGAATGAATAGAAAAAGACTATACACTTAAATTTTTGCAGCACTTGGTTACTTCACCATAAGTGATCATACACCAACAGAAACATATCGGCCTAGCAAAGGCTACTCATGGATATATGTTTTAAGGTATTTTCAGTGTCAAACAAGAAAAACTGAATATACAGTATGTCCATATATAGTTAAGCACAGCAACCAAACTAGCAAGCAGCATTTGTTGATCCACCATTTAGAAGAAAACATCTGATTAATTGCTGGTATAAACTTGGATTGTCTTAGAAAGTGCTTAAAGGGCAAGGAAAGTCTACAATAGAATAAGGCTAGAAATGCTTTATTTTGTATACTAAACATAAACATGAACTTACTGCACCACAAGCCTAATCAAACAAATTATTTATGCTTTCAAAGTTGGCCACAGGGGGCTGTCATCTTGTAACTTTGTTATACATCTTTGCAAGACTAGACTACATACACATGCTCAGTGTGATCTGGGCTTCTTAGGGATCATCATAAATGATCAAAATACAAAGCTACTTGAGTTCTGCATGGCTGGTAAGGCAGGGGCTCCCCCTGCTGTTCATAAGTATGATTGTTTCACTGCCAGAAGTTAGGAACCGTCTGACAATTACTATCCACAGCACTAAATGAAGGGAGAATTTCACTGCATACAGTCAGGTTTCTTAAAAAAAGTACACATATTTTAATTAAAGTATATTGGAGATAGATTTCTTTTTCATTAAAGAAAGTAAAAATTGGATTTTATTTCTTTGCCTTTCCTTGCCCTTTAACCTAGGAAGATTTGGGCTGGCTTTACATATCAAGAGTGACTTGTCTGTTGAGGTCATATACTGTAGATACTTAGATAGACCTTTACCCATTTTGTCCTAATCATATTGGTCAAATTTTACAGATTTCAGGCCAAGGGGCACATCATATAAGCAGCCTTGCAGATTTATTGCCTGCAGACTTTTCCCTCAGTATTTTTAATAAAATAATAAAAGAACAATGCATATAATCCTCACTAACTATATTATTTTTATATTATCTCTCTTCATCATTTTATTGTGTTGTCTCTTGTGTTTTTCTATTTATTTGGTGTATCAATTCTATCAAAGAATTAATCTTCCAATAAATTCAGTAGTTTCTAGGATCCCAGCAAAACTCTTTTCACATTTCTTAAAACCATTCATGAGTTTTAAGACTATGCTATATGAGGTGGGTCCCAGTAATTATATTATTTCTTTAGTAGTCCTTTACATCTTAATGACTATAATTTGCCAGGACTAGCTAGCTTTTTTTTTTTTGCTCAGTGCTAATTTAAAGGAAAACTATACCCCCCAAACAATGTAGGTCTCTATAAAAAGATATTGCATAAAACAACTTATATGTAAAACCCTGCTTCATGTAAATAAACCATTTTCAGAATAATATACTTTTTTAGTAGCATGTGCCATTGGCTCATCCTAAATAGAAAATAGCCATTTTAAAAAATAAGGACAGCCTCCTTGGATCCTAGGATCCAACGGTGCACACAAACATACCATACAAACTATAAAGTTAGGTCAAATGAGCCAATTAACAGACAGAGTTCTGTCTTTTGCTTCAACACTTCTTCCCTTTACAGTTAGAGTTGAAATATTTCTGGTCAGGTGATCTCTGAGGCAGCACACAGACCCTCATGAAATGGTGGTTCAAGGCAAGAGATGTAAAAGGGCAATATTTACTTAAATATATATACCAGGTAGGTAAGATTCTTTAATATGTCACTTGATTTGATATAAACTATCTGTTGCTCAAAAACTCATTTTTGGGGTATAGTTTTCCTTTAAAAACAATATATATATTTATGTAGTGGCATGCACTCCAGTGAAAAAAGTTAAAATTTTATATAACTTAGATGATACATATTAAAAGCATCAATGTTTCTGTCCATAGGCTAGGGACTTAGTCAAGATGCACTACCATATTATATGGTAATGTTGATGCTTTTAATATGTATTATCTAAGTTAAATAAAATTGAAACTTTTTTACTGGAGTGAATGCCACTACAGCTTTTCTTCTACTCAATTTTGACACAGCACCCAGAAGTTACATAGGAGATGTTAAGTACTCTGGAGCACCTTATGACATGAGAAATGTCTACTAGGTGAAAGCAAGACTGAAGGGTAGTGATGGGCGAATTTATTCGCCAGGGGCGAATTCGCGGAAAATTCCCGCGATTTGCCGCTGGCGAATAAATTTGCGAATCGCCAGAGAAATTTTGCTTAGCGAAAATTCGGTGGAAAAACGAGTCGCGCGTCGCGCCAAAAACGTCACGACGCGCGCCGAAAACGACGCGACGCACGTCAAAAGCGTCCCGCGACTCGTTTCATGAATTTTTCGCCAATTCACGTATTTCTCTGGAAATTCGCAAATTTTTCGGCAAAGCAAATCTCGGGAGATTCGCCCATCACTACTGAAGGGCCCATTTACTAACAATTTCTATATTTTCCACAAATCTTGATAAATTTGTGTTTTTTCTGTATTTCTTGAAAGTTATAAACATTTAAGGTTTATTAAGTGTAAAAACCACAAAAAACTCTAATGCTAAATTTTGCCAAGAACAGTAACAGCGGTCGAGGTCCTATAGAAATCAATGAGAGCTGCACTGAACTAATTGGACTGCTTTTAATCAATTTGGACTTTTTGAGGTTTTCAGATGTTTTTGCTAGTAATTGTCTGAAAAACTCAAATCTTTTGAGTCTTTAGAGGCATTTTTTTATGCACATTTCAGCTCTTTTTTACATTTGTACTTTGTAGATTTGGATCTTTTAATAATTCCAAGACATTCGTTGTTTTCGAGAATGTGAGTATAGGCATGGTTTCAAAAGCCTCTAAAAACACCAAAATCCAACCTGTCAGGAATCACCCAGAATAAGATTCTGGACCATGTGCTGAACAATACCTGCCCTCTTATCTGGGGGTCTTAGCGCTGGACACTTCCCTGAAAAGACTTACAATAACTCTTCCTGCAACACAGTTACCTCCCCCTGCCTCATTAATGACTTATGTTGGTAATTCAAAAATGGACCCTTTATAATACTGTGCATTGGAACTCCCTGTTGCTTGATCATCTGAGCTACTGAGCCTGATTTAGTCTCTGACTTCTGTGATTCCTGGTTCCTATGTCCTTTGCCTGGTTTTCCTTGCTCCTGTTCCAACCTGGTATCTTATTCCTGCTGCAGTGGATTTCCCTGGTTCGGACCTCTGGCCTGTAACTATACCTTACTTGTCATTCAACCTCAGCCTGCCTTATGAAACTTCCTTGTCTGCCGACAATCCAGACCATTTTGCCTGTTTCTGGACTTGCTCTTCTCCACTGTTATCCTCACCACAGGCTTGTATTTGGGACTCTGGTTTTCTGTCTGTTTAGATTATTTTGTTATTTTGTTAATTAAATATATTAATTTCCCATGGCCATGGCTTCTGCTAATTTTCCAGCCATTCAAGTGTGTTTTCAGGGTTACTCAGCATAAAAGGCTGCCCTGGCCATGAGGCAAGGTAAAAACCTTGCCTCAGGCGGCACAAAGCGGCCAGTTACCAGGGGCAGCAGAAAGCCGCCTCTGGTAACTTTAAAAGCTGAATTTCCATTTTTCAAAATGGAAATTTGGCTCTTCTAGTGCAGCGGGCGCAATAGCACTCCCTGCACTAGCGATGCGGCCCCAACTCCACCCACTCCAACACTAGAAGTCAGAAGCATGGAGCGGGAGGGGGGACAGAATTGGGGCTGCTGCCTCAGGCGGCAGCAGCCCCTGAAACGCCCATGTCAGCATATAGGCTCCAGCCTGGTGGTCACTCACCAGTGGTAAGACCTGGCAAAACCCTTAATAAACAGGTCTACATATCTAGAGACAAGATTTGTCTTATAAATAAACATTTTCCCAACAGTTACATTTGTGGTGGCCCATACTAAATAGATTGATTAGTCTAAGTCTAAGAAGGCACACCAGTTTCTTTGAAAGAAGAGAGGCTGGAATTGCCTCTGCCTTGTTAAAAATAAGACCTGGTATCTCAAGATCAGCACTTAATGTATACTTAACACATACTAATATGTTTACTCAATGTATACCTCCCCAGTATAGCCAGATGCAAAAACTATATATTCCTCATAAGTCAAATCCATTTGTTCTGGACAAACACAGGGACAGAGTTGGTGAATGAAGTGAAATCACACGATTGGTGTTATTTACAAACTGTCAGTGTTCTAAATTAACTACCCAGAGTTTTGTAGCTGTCTTTCACTCCAATTTGATTTCCATATTCATGGGGTAACTTACAATGCATAATGTTTTACTTTCATGTAGATAAATAATCATATTTTTTCCTGGAAGTACTCTGTGCTGGATTATGCAAAGTTTAAGTTTTGTTTTTTTAGTATCTATTGATATTGTGACTATGAAGATTTTCATTCATCCAGGTCATAGTATATCTAATATAAGTAATTCAAGAAGCAAGTCCAGTGGTTTTTCTTGAATTACTTATATTGGATATTTATTTACATTGTTTCAATTTCCTTAAAGCATAGCAGTTTAGTCTCCATAGTACAGAAATTCTAAAATGTTCATTAGAGGCAAAGACTTCTTTGTTTTTATAAATGCTTATTTATTTCCGATCTGTTGCTATACCTTTAACCATATTGTATAATTGTGGGGGAAATCCAGAGATTATTCTACAAGTGTTTTGAGATCCATTGATGATGGACATAATGTACTTATATACAGATGAAGCCACTTTGGATTGTACATTTGACACAGAAAAACTTAACTCATCTATCCCATTTATCCCACTTAGCACAGAATATTGTGTCACAGCATCCCATCCAATTAAAGAGTTCACCATTGAAAACAATGGTGCTTTGGTATGTTGATGAAAAGGTTAAATGCATTAAATGAGTTAAGATAACTTTAGATAACACAGTTTCTTCAATTAACCCTGAGTCACGACGCATTTAACTCACAAATCCCAGCAGCTGCATCTGTAGCTGTAGGATCATTTTCATCTTCTTTACTTGTTTTGAGTAGGTACTGTATACTGTAAGATTTGCGTTACCATAGAGATTTCTTTTTTTAATTTTTAATTATGGCTAATGCCGTACATTTCTTTAATTGATGAAAGTTATTTATAATGTGGAAGGCAGAATGCAAAGTGCGAATAACTGCTGCGATCAGCAACTCTGAAGCTTGCCTTCCTTGCTGTTGAAAGTGCAACATGTTTCCAAGCTCTTGCATCCCTTATTGCTTTTGCATTTCTCCCTGGTGTGATCATTATCAACCCCTATAATGTACAGGTCACAGTAATATTTTTAATTACATTATTGCACTCTCATTTAGTTGTGAGCACAACTTTTCCTTTTGCTATTAGTTTACACTGCAAAAGTGACCAACGATGTAGCACTGACTTATAATGGATGATCCCTCTGGTATTCAATAAATAAGTTGAGAATTTGGGAGCTTTAACTTTGGGAAATCAAAGTAAGAATTTATTTGAAATGTGGTGTTGACTTGGGGCCATATCTTATGCTTGAATAGAAGTGTAGGGGTTTAGCAGAGAATCTCGTGGTCTGGGGATAAGACACATAAGAAAATGTACCAAGCACTGAAATACGATTTTAGTCTCTTCTATCATCGTTCCATGCAGCATGTTGCCACTAAGGCTGGTACTTCCTTTTCTCTACCTGGGAACATTTTTGTTGAACACCTCACAGCATCCTTCAGACAAACTGTAGTTGTATTTTTAAGAAAAGCTGGTCACAGACTAGGGGAAGATTTGGTAAAGTTTATGGAACACTCTTTTAAGATGCCAATTGACGCTCTTTCTAAAAAATTCTGGAACAATGATGAGTCAGACTCGCACCTGTTACTAAAAGACTCCACCAAATGGTCTGAATTTTTACAACTCCTATTCATACGATACGCACCTACTTTCCCAACCTCTCCAATGAATTAGCCCAGTGTTTTGCGAAGAGGATGGCACCTCTCCAAACTCAATTAGAAGAAGAATACCAAACACTTCAGGGCAAGTGAAGCGAGGTGAACCCCTGCGTGTTTATCACTGACAAGATTAAACACGCAGGGGTTCGCCCCGCTTCACTTGCCCTGAAGTGTTTGGTATTCTTATAACTGAATTTTTACAACACCATGTGTTCCCTTCTGATTTGGTGAAACATATATACAATTATAACGAATTAATCTTAGCAGAGAGTTGGAGCCACTTGGAGTTGTGTGTTAAATGCATCAGGGCTAATTGAAGAAATGGTGTTATCTAAAGTTATCTTAACTCATTTAATGCATTTAACCTTTTCATTAGCATACCAAAGCACCATTGTTCACAATCATTAGCATACCAAAGCACCATTGTTCACAAGCATCTGTTGCAGCCACTTGGAGTTGTGTGTTAAATGCATCAGGGCTAATTGAAGAAATGGTGTTATCTAAAGTTATCTTAACTCATTTAATGCATTTAACCTTTTCATTAGCATACCAAAGCACCATTGTTCACAATGATGAACATTTAATTAGATGGGATGCTGTGACACAATTTTCTGTGTTAAATAAGAAGTGTGAAGTCTGAGTTTAATTATTCTGTGTCAAACACACAATACAAAGTGGCTTCATCTGTACACAAGTTTAAGCTATTCCACTTAGGCTACGGAATTCTTTTTTACTAGATATACTTTTCATATTGTCCCTAATGTGATGATTGTGATGATTTGAATGGCGTTGTGCGTCAAAAATTTTTTCGCAGATGGTGAATTTTCAGAAATGGGTCAAATTTGCCCATCCCTAGTAATGAAACCAATGTAACCCTATATCACCATCAATGGCCTTGTCCAAAGATCAGAATTTTTTGGAGGGAATTTACCTGATTGAAATTAAAAATAGAATTATCTCATTGCTTTACATTATTGATTCTAGATAATAACACATTTTTTCCAGTTTATAAAAAAAACTATTTCCCAAGAAACAAAGTCATTAAGAATTTGATTTTAGCTGGCTCTAAGAAAGGTTTATTTAATTTCTGGCAAAAAAAGAATCTCCCCCAATAACAAATACCATCTCAAATTTGAACCAACTTTGTTGGCAGGAAGCTGTAATAGCAAAATCAAAAGAGAATAATTCCAGAGAATTAGGCTTACATGGCCTCCTTATTTTGAGGACTGAGATTTCAGTAAGATATGTATATAAAATAATGACAACCAAATATTCAAACTTTTCTGAAAACAATGGATTTTTTTCAGTCTTTTTTTTCTATTTCTGCTTTTGATTCTTTTTACTTCAACTGGCTTAGTTAACTTTTATTTAATTATGTTTATGTTGTTTCTACATCCAATGTTATTGTTCTTTTAAAAAAAATAGAATGCTATTATATCACTTGTACATGTTTTACAAGTCTGCATGGTATTAGCTGTCATGTTTCATTTCCTGTTTATATAAAATAAAATCAATAAAATATATTTAATATAAAAAACCAGCTGGAGCAGGGCACTAATGAATAAAGCAAATATATTACATTGTAGAATAATATTATAGCCTCTTGTGTTTTTCTTTTCTGAATCAAAAAGGTCTGTCTTTAGGGATGTCGCGGACTGTTCGCCGGCGAACTTGTTCGCGCGAACATCGGCTGTTGGCGCTCGCCGGAAGTTCG
>CM044442.1:125301233-125376667 GCA_024363595.1 Xenopus borealis
CTCATTGCCCATATGAATGCTTGTGCCTAAGTGTATGAACTCTTTGTATGTGTGGAAAGGTAAAGTTGCCTATTTGTATTTTGGATAACTAGTACGGCTAGCAGGAAAGTGTGTAAATTAACCCTTTGGCTGCTGGAGTGCTTGCTAGACTAGTAGGATCTTACCCTGACTAACTACCATAGGAGAGGGTGTTTGATGCATTGTAATAGTGTGAGTTATTACCTGTTATAGAGGGCAGGGGAATAGTCACATTAGGTTTCTATCGCCTGTTAATGATAGATGCTGGCAGCAAATGAATAAGGTGGGTGTTGGTGTGTTTTTGGGGTGTCTGATGTTAGTCTAACCTGTATGTAAGGTGATTGAGAGACTGATTGTAACCCCTTGTAGCCAAACCCAAGAGTTAAGTGTGGTTGAGTGTCGCGTTTTCTGTGACAAGCAATTAACATTGTAAGGAGAAATATACTGTAGGTTACACTTTCAGCATGAAAGAAGAAGGTATGGACCATATTTCGAACCAGACCATTAATTATTTTAATGGCTGTGGTATTTTCCATTTAAAATCTTAGTATCTTTATATGCTAGAAATAATTTTGATAGTGATTTAGTATTAAGACGCTCTTAGCACTCTCTACAATTCCATGTGTCATTTTAGTCAAATACCTTCCATCAAATACTTTCAACAAATGAAAATAGCAAATTTCAGGTTTTTTGCTCCCCATATGACATGTCATTTTGTTATGTATGGAATCCCAAAGCCAAAACAAAACTCACGTTCTGACAAGGCTAATTCTTCCACCTGTAACAGCCAGCTTTCTCTTTGGGAGAAATCCTTTGCTACTTGTATGCCACCAGGTCTTAAAGCGAGAGAACCAAGGAGGGAGTTCTGGGCAGACAAGGGAAACGTATGTTTATAGCAGGGACAGAGAACAAGGGGCATTGTAAAGGGACAGACCAGGTCAATACCAATCAGGAGAAGCAGTACAATTATCAGAGATGAGAGATTGGTAGAGGTCACAGGCCGGTTCAAACACACCAATATCACAGTATAAAGAAGGATCCAAGTCAGTCAGTACATGGGCAAAGGTTGGGACAGGCATAAGACTAGACAAGGTCAGGGACAGGCAGGGTCAAGAACAGATCAGAACCCTTGAAAATCGCACCCAGGAAGTATTGAAAAACAGAGCAATGTTGGCCAGTGAAAAGTTGTTTGTGGTCCCTTTAAATATTTGAATTTCGATGATGTCAGACGTGGTGTCAAACTAGAAAATGGTGTAAGCACATGTCATTAGAAGCTGGCATGTGAAGGAAGCACTTCAGTAAGTAATATTTGCTTGTTTATGTTATTTCTTCTTAAGCAATACAGCAGCTGACCTTTTAAACCACAGAATTGCTATCATCAATTTACAATATTGTAGACATAGGTTAACTTAAAACATCTGCCCATATTTTTCTGCAAGTTTTCTTTCAGGGTTAAATACATTTCTTGGAGTCTGGGATGACCTTTAATGCATTATGTTTTATAAACAGCTGATCCTTATGAATAGAAAAAAGTTTATGCTAACATCAATCAAACTACTTTACAACCTAGGTCAGAGGTCTGTGTTATACATGTTTTAGATTGTTGTTTCTCTGACACATTTTCTCTATCCTCATAATTTACCTTCAAATATATTTTTATTTTATTTTGAAATCACTTTAAAAATGGCAAAATTAAATATTTCTGATTTGGATGACCTACACGTGCTTTCCACAGAAAATATAAATATATTTGTTACAAACACTGTTTAACATTGGATTGTGTTTTTTTAGATATCAGCTTTTTTTTCAATCTCTATCAAAATTTGGAAAAATAAAATGATGTAATGAAAATTGCATTTTTACATTAATTTTTAAAAGTGAGATTTTTTTTTTTCATTTGAGGTTTCCGTGATGTTTATACCTAATAAATCTAAAACTGTTAGAACTTTTAAGAACTATAGGAAAGTCACAAGGTTTTCAAGATTTGTGGAAAAACTTGCAATTCAGTTGTTAGTAAATGTACCTGTGTAATTGTTGTGTTTGGTAGCCGAGGAGGAGGAGAGTATAACAGTGCTTTATTAGCAGGTTCATGCAGCCATTACATAACAGCAGTAAGTCTTTCTTTCACTTTCAAGTTGTACAGAAAGTCCTATGTATGCACAGTGCCACCTGCAGGCCATCTGTTTTTTCTCAATTGCAAAGGATCCAATCCCCATGGTCTTTGGAAGTACACACAGATAAGATAACTTATAGATAGGTAATCTTTCTGTGGCAGGATCAACAAAGTGTAATCAAATCCTAAAAGAACATAATCCTTAAATGTCTTATAGGAAGCACTTTTGCCCAGTTTCTTGAGAATCTTTTTATTTTAATTTTTTTTTATCCCCTGACATCAGAAATTAAACTTATACATGATATTTTAATTATAATGCAAACTGCAAATATGTAGTTATGCATGTCACATACTGTGCAACATGTTTCATGTTCCACATTTCTAATTTATCACTTTGATTAATCTGCCCCTAAGACGTATTTATCAAGGTGTGAAATTAGATCTCACCACAGTAAAATTTCATAGCCTCTATAAATTCCATAGACACGAATAAACTGTGGTGGAATTTTACTGTGGTGCCACAAAAACAACTATTTTGTGAAAATAAACTTGCTCATTCCAAAACTAGGGGGCAGATTTTCTAATGGCTGAATTTTGGAAGTAAAAAAAACTTCAACCCTTCAACTATTTTTAAATGGCTTTTATATTGCTTTATTTTGATTGAATCCTTTGAATTCTTGGAACTTACTAAATTTTTCAGTACAGGTTCTATGAGGTATACCATAGGTTAAAATGGCAGTTCGGCAGCTTTAAGCTGGCAAATAGTTGAATTCTTTCAATTCGAATTTTGGGCTATTTGATAGACGAAGTAGCCCAAAATAATTTAGAATTTTTAAAAATTTTTATTTTATTCGATCTTTATTAAATGTGCCCCTAGATCTGAAGAGATGCTTTAAAAACAGGTAAGACAAACAGTGTCTGCAGAGGATAATAATAATAATCATAATAAATAATAATAAAAGTAATTTTACATAAAAACAACCAATAATTAGTTATTTATGCAGGGTTGGACTGGAGCATTGAGGGCCCACCAGGACTGCAATCCAAAGGGCCATCCTGACAGTCACTGGGTCCCCCTACCAACTTTTAAACTACAGTATGCCCTTGCATGCATGAACAGCAATGAGTTAGTCAGGGGAGCAGGTCTGGGCCGGTGGGGGTCCATGAGGGTCAGGTTTGAACTGGAGGTATTACAATGTGTTACAAAATCATCATTAATATTGCCATTGTTGATTTATTTATCACTTTTAATGCTAGAAACTCTTTGCAGACTAAAATTTATGCCAGGACTGAGCACATATGATATGAATAAGTGGAGATAAGTTAGATGACTGTTAAGATCTATTGGCGGGTATGATTTGCATTGATTTGTTGAAAAGGAAGGTAAAAATCAATGGTGAATCAATTTACAAACATTTACTTTAATCTGTTCATCTGGGTCACTATAAATCAGCTTTGGTCACAATACCAATATCATGTATTTAATCATTAATTCAAATTGACACAAGTTCACAAACACTCATGCTCTCCTATGGTAACAGCAGCAGAAACTTGACCAAAATCCGAACTGGCTTGCTTAGGACCCTAGGACCTCTGCTAGGACCTCTGCTGTTTTCTGCATTTAATGTTGGTGTGACTAATTGAACTGAGAAAAATACTACTATAACAAAAAAGAGAAACTGCAGATATTAGCTAGAGAAATTACAGACCTTTGTCTACAGAAAAATGATTTGATGGAGTAAAAATCCAAGTTTGCATTTTTGAAAAAAATATCAAATAAATCAATGGACCATGAAAATTCACCAAAATGCATTTGCTGATAAGACAGGAAAGGCTTATAAAATAATTGATGGCTGGTTCATGTGGTAAATTGAATTAGTGACACACATTTCCAGTGAATAAACCTAATTTATTTTTAAAGATATATATATATATATATATATATATATATATATATATACACATACCCCAAAGTTACTAACAATCAAATCTGAAAATATTCCAGCTAAAAGTCAATGGCAGATGGTCCCTTTAACCTTTGGAACATGTGTATACCTTCATGGCTCTTGAAATTTTTGGGCTTTTAATGCTGGTTTTAGTTTGATAATCCAAATTATTCAAGGTTTTCAGGAGTTTTCAGGTTCTGGAGCATCAATTCTAAAAAGCTGCACAATTCGAATTGACTTCGAATTGTGTTTAGTCAAATTTTTTTTCATAATAAAGTGAAAAAAAGTCAAGTTTTAATAAATGACCCCCTTATTGTAAAAATCTTAATACTTTATAACTAAACCAAGCACTAGTACTGAACCAACAAACAATAACCAGAGTAAGTGATTTTTGTCTTCTACATTCACTTGGTTACTGCCATTTGTTCCATACTGTGTGTATGTGACAATCAGGGATTTTCCATTTTCGAACACCGGCATGCATTCTTTTGGACACCGCCATCAATTTTTTTGATGCTGGCGTCCAAAAAACAGATGCTGGCATCTGCTTTTTCATGGTAATTCACTGCGAATTCATGCCAGGCGAATAAATTCACCCACCATTAGTGACAATCTTTTCTAAATGATATGGCAGCAATGCATTGATAACATCTAGTGCTTATATCAAAATGAGTCATTTGGATGAAATCTATACAGATTTCCTGAAATATTACCAGCAAATATTTCACTAGTGGTGATTGTGGTGGGTAAAAAGTCACAGTATAAATCTGAAAAAAAGGTAGAATACATTCTCATTTAGTCATTAAATTAGTTGAACGCACCAGCTATGCTTTGGGAAGAAGAACTACATTAAAAAATTAGGCTACTCAGGCATGACAGACACTTACATATTACATGCATGTCCAAAAACTGTTAACCTCTAGTGGCGCACATGTGACACTGACCAGTGGTTGCTGCAACTTGTCTGACATTGAATCAGAGGTAAAATCAATTTATTTAAAATATCACATACTACAAATATAACGAATATTATTTGTTTTAACTGGTTCATTTTCACTGATGGTAAAATGATACCTGTTACAATTTCATAGGTAGCAAAATGTGTCCCATGATGGATTGTATTTCTTTAGATATATTATCTAACAATCATTATGCAAAAGAAGTGTGACCATGACCAGCTTCTAATTATCTCTTTTAGTTTAATTAAACACCATCTCGGGACCCAGGAGACCACTGCCCAGATAAAAATGGAAATTAAATGATACTCTGTATTCTTTGTCATCTAAGTTGATATTTTTATCTCTTCCTGTCAGTCAAACCTCAACTCCCCTTTAGTCTCACAACATTCCCAGGAGTAATTCTTTATCACCCCTTATAAAAATTCATGTGAGGCCTGTACACATACACACTTAAAATGCATTCTTCATCTCAAGAAGGAACTTCCCTTGTGTCTGAATTAGCTTCCGTGGCATGAAAAAATGAAAGAGGCATTACCTGTCTCAGAAAAGTCTTTTAATCACCACAAAGACAGATATTGACTGCACTGCTTTCTTCTGCCAACGCATCTTAATAATAAAATATCATTACAATACATCCAGGAAAAGTTATTTCTTTAAGTTGCTGTTGGTTCTTATAGTGCATACAGTATATTATTTGTCTGAGTGAGCTGAAAACAAAATATTGAAAATGGTAACCCAAAATTTGGCAACCAATGCCATGAATGTGCCATTATTATCATGATTAGTTTGAGTATAACAGCTCTTACATAATTACTCATATAAATGTAAAATTATGTAAAGTGGCTGATATGGTCATGAAACTCCTTGGCAACATAATATCCTTATACTTTACAAGAGGGGGTACTTTATTCACTATATATATGTAATAAAGGGGCAAACCTCTTTATTAATAATTTGTATGAATTGTCATTCATAACAAATATTAATAAATCAGTCAATCAATTATTAAGTCTTCTGATGAACTGTCAATGAGCAATAACTTACACACACACACACACACACAAACATACAAGTAAGATTGAACAAACATTTACTTAACTTTGTATGATGGTAATCACAATCATCAGCATGAGTTCAGCACTATTGGGGTGCCGCACAATCTTTGGTGCATGATGCTCGGGTTCCTGACAATCAAGTAATGATCCAACTCTTGACACCCACTCATGGATCAGAGGTGAAGCTCCTGATGCTAAGAGGCAGGGTCAAAGTGAAAATTCTAATAAAATTCAAATTTTAAAAATTCTAATTTCGAAGTCATTTTGGACTAAATAAACAATCGAATAGCCCAAAATTCGATTCAAATTGAAAAAGCACGAACATTCGACAAGTCAAATTGTACTGGCCCTTTGAAATCCTTCAAATTTGCCACTTCGCCACCTTAAAGCTGGTGAATTGCCATTTAAGCCTAAGGGGGACCTCCTTGAGCCAGTCCTGAAAAATTCCTGAGAATTCAAAGGATTTTGGCTGAAATTTTTGAATTGTTCAAATCGAACAATGCATTCGATTGATTCGAATGATTTCAGTTCGGTTGAAAATGGACCTATTTGGACCATTTCCAATCAAAAATGACCCCCCAATAAATGTGATGGTTGAATTTTGGAGTTTTTTCACTTCAAAATTCGACCATTAGTAAATCTTCCCCTAAGTGTGGGCCCCCTTTTATTCCAGATTCACTTAGTCCAGATTCCAACTTGTGCAATAATGTGTGCAAACCTTTGTCATATAGCACAAAATTCTAATGTACTTTGAAACAAGCCTTATTTTTTGCTCAAATAAGTTGTCTATATATATATATATATATATATATATATATATATATATATATATATATTCATATTCCAAGGGATGACCCATAGTCTTTCTCCTCCCAAAGAAAATACCCATTTTCACTTAGATAGGACTGATGCATGGACACTGCCTTGGTGGGGCGCATCAGCTTATGCATACTTTGTACAAACCTTGTAACTAGTATTGAGCAGATCTGCACTCCATTGTTGCATGAAAAACGTTTCGGCCCCCATTAGGGCCTTTTTCAATATATATATATATATATAATTGAAATAGTCATATATATAAAACATTTTATAAATCAGCATTTATCTTTAAATTTAATTTAAGAGAGATTTTGTTTCTGTTACTGAATTAATGAATGTAGCATCTCTTTGGTGGTTTATTTCCCCCCTGAGTTTTGACTGAAAATGTTAGCATACTGCAGTCCAGTGTGCTGGTTTGAGTCAAAGGTCAACACTGTTTTTATATCTTATTCAACTACACAAAGCTACACAAAGCACCAGCAAAGCCAAAGTTCTGCTTCAAGTGGTTTCCCTTTTTAATCAATTATCTTCATGGCTCGTTTTCTTCTTCTGCTTCTTCACAGGAGCACCTTATCCTCGGGAAAGTCACTAGCGCTCAATGCACTTCGCGAATTTTCGCCAGCGCTACACAAATCCACTAAAGTGCGAATTTACGCTCAGGTCGGCGAATGGTAGCGTAGTTGCGCTAGTGTTACTTTGCTAGGCAGAGCGCTGTTATGCTAATGAACCTAATTTGCATACGGCAGGAACTTTAACTTATAATAGAGGTATATGTTACAGCCACTACATTCCACTACACAAGTCCAGGAAACCTTTAATAAATTATATAAAGTTGTCCTATTGCCCTACACGTGCCCCCTGTATAGTTGTGTTGCCATATGTTAGGAAATGTAGGGGGGAAGAAGGGTAACCCCCCAAAAATATTATCTATCTTTTTCAGACTATTACCCTCCTATGCTAAAATACGCTGGCGTTTTTTTTTCAACCGCCTATCTATTGTATTGAACTTCGCCTGGTCTGACCAGGCAAAGTGACGTCTAGCAAAAGTGCTAACGTAGAGGAAAATGTTCATCTTTGTGAATTTGCGAAGTTATGATCCTTCGTCATTGCGCAACTTCGCCTGGCGTAAGGGTGCTAAGTTGCGCAAGTCTATGTACTTCACTAGTGAAAATTAATCAGAGCCGTTGTTAGTGAATTTGCGAAGTTGCGAAATGACACCACGCTGGCGAATTAGCACTAGCGTTAGACGCTTCGCTCTTTAGTGAATCTGCCCCCTAGAATTTTAGCTTTTGTTAATCAAGCAATAATATGTGAATATTATAGTGTAACTATTATGCAGTGAACTTTTCAAGTCAACATGATCATTGCTGTACTTGACATATATATTTTTTTATTTTGCTGCTCAATTAAAGATATAGGTATCTATGACTCTAATTATCTGAGTGTGTGGTTCTAACTTTTCATATTAGGTGTGCTTAGTTCCAAATAATCAACATTTTACATTTCATAGGCCAAGCCATACGCCACTAAAATTTAAACAAACATCTTCCATCATGCTGCAACACATGCCAACAGCAATTTATTGATAAAAGATCAGTCACCACTTGTAACCTTCATTCATTTTCAGGAAGTAAGGTGCGATCTATGCATACTAAAAAATCATCTTCTACTTTCTTTTAATAATTATAACAATGCTCTTTTAAGAGCAAAAGGTTTTAAATTGTGATTTTCCTCAGATTATTATGCAGAAATATAATATTGATAACCATGTAGATGGGAGTGTCAAATTTCAGGCATCATGTTTCTATGTTTTAAAAAGATGGTTATACATTTTATGTATGATGGGAGATTTCCCATGTGACTAAGACCCTTTTTATTAAACTTGGACCCCCAGATGCTGGCAGAATTCTTCATAGTTAAAGAATGCTTGGAGTTGCGTACCTCAGCAAATAATGGGAATGGCTGAGAAACCGATACCTAAATGATTGAAACAAAATCCTTTTTATCTTGCATATGTAATTTTTTTTTAAAATCAGTATTTATCTGAACTTTATACATTTTTATTTTCATGCTCCATACAATTCATTTTGTACCAACGGGTTTACAAATGCCCAAGGCATTGAGTTATATAATGCCTTAGCAAGGTGACAGGAGGCTAATATACAAAAAGCTCAGCCCTTAGTGAACATGAGCCCTTCTCCTATATTTGTTCATTATTACTGATGATCCTCCCTTTTGGGACAATTTTTTCATCAATGCCATTTGCTTCTGTTATTGATCCACATTATCCTGATCTATTGGATTCTGTCCTCTGACCCTGGATAGTCAGCTGCAGTTCCTCATACATCATAGCTCAAGATTTGCAATGCTAGGGTCGACTCCATTAGTTTTATTACTGTGTGTTGTAAAAGTGGAGTATATTTTGCAATGATGCTAAACTTGGAGGTAATGGACTTTATGAATTAAAAATAACAAATACAAATATGTCTCACCATATGGGAGATCAAGGAGATTCAGGGAAGTCAATGAAAGGCAATATGCACATACATTGATGTGCTGTTTTCAGGTTCACCCTGACAGCAGTGGTTTTGTTCCCCCAACCCCCCATTAAGGTCAGGCCTCCAACGCAGATTGCAGCAAGTTACATGTTTATAAAAACATTGTTGTGTCAGACATCCAAGAAAAATTAGTAGTGATGGGCGAATTTATTTGCCTAGGTCGAATTTGCGGCGAATTCCCGCGATTCGCCGCTGGCTAATAAATTCGCGAATCACCAGCAAAATTTCGCTTGGCGAAAATTCGCTGAAAACGAGTCGCGGTCAGTCGCGCGTCGTTTTTGACGCGACGCGCCGAAAACGACGCGACGCGCGCCGAAAACGACGCGACGCGTCAAAGTTGACGCGACGCGCGACAGACGCGCGACAAAATTGACGCGACGCGCGACAAAATCGTCCCGCGACTCGTTTCGCGAATTTTTCGCCGTTTCACGAATTTCTCTAGAAATTCGCGAAAAATTCGGCGAAGCGAATCTCGGGAGATTCGCCCATCACTAAAAATTAGGCTCTCGCACACCCTTTTGGAAATCGTGTAGAGATGTCTGGTGCTCAGTGGTACTTGACAAAGGGGCCTTACCCCGAAAACGTTGCACTGCACCTCCGCATTAAATGTGCAAGGTGATCCCTTGCTTGCATTAGTTCTGTGTGCCGTGGATATCTTTTATTTTCAGTATTGTGTCAGACATCCAGCCATAGTTCCATGAAAATCTTCATAGGGAGCAAATAGGCAACTCCCAAATAGAATCCTTTCTAGTTTTCAATCTGGGTCCCCAACCACTGCTGCAGGCAGTCAGTTTTGGAATTACTGTCCTACAGCAATGTGTGTCATGAGTCTAAATTCCAGTCTTATTTCCAGTCTTATTTTCTTGTTATACTTATTAAATTTACTTCCATTTCAGTCATTCACCATTAATTACAGCTAGTTCACAAAAATTTTCAATATGAAACAATCGTAATGGTTCCAAATAACTCAAGTAAGGTTGTCTAGGTACTCAATAAATAACATAATTTAAGGAAATTACATTTGAAATGAAATGAGTACATGAGTTTCCCTGATCCCCAAGAATAAAAACAAGAGTATACTCGTGAATAAAATGGCAAACATTTTATCATAATGTAATTGCATGCATAATTATTGCATGCAAGGACACAGACAAAATAGAATATAATCTACAACTGGACCATTCCTTTATCATGATATTTCTACATACAGATTGTCAAGGATTGGGTAGAGAGCACCTTAGAGACAGCAGGATGAAGTCGAGTCCTTTAGGCAGGGACTGGCTGTGCCCACAGGATACAAATGGAAAATGTAGGAACAGGATGGAGAGGGCGAAGATCAGGACTGGACTAAACAGGTGGAAGAGGGCTATGACTCAGGACTGGACTAAACAGGATGAAGAGGGTGACGACTTAGGACAGACTGAATGGAGCAGGAGAAGAACAGGAACAGACTGAATGGGACAGGATGGTGCGGGCGTAGATCAGATCAGAAGAGAGGAGCAGACTGGGAGTATAGGGCAGGATAGCGAGAGAAGACTGGAACAGATAGCAGGAAAAGATTGGAGAGCAAGAGAGGACTGGAGAGCAAGAGAGGTGCAAGGCAGAACAGGAACAGGTAAGGCATGGTCAGTACAATATCGAGGCAGGGAAAGGTTTGGACTGGGGAGCAGAGCAAGATACAGAATAGCAAGGAAAGCAAGACAGGGCAAGGTCAAGACAAGGCTAAGAGCAGGACTGGAGCAGAACTAGAAGGGGAAGGAAAGGCAGATCAGGACAAGACAAGGTTCAGAGACAGGACAAGACAGGGAAGGGTTCAGACAAGACAAGGCGGGAACAAGGGAAATCAGGCTAGAGTGAGAACAACTTAGTCAGGGGCACTGCCACAGTACTAAGAGGCTTTGGGAAGGAGTGGTTGGAAGGGCTGGCCTTAAAGAGGGAAGAGTCAGCCCTGATTGGCTGACTGCAACCAATCAGGCTGCTGCTGGGCTGTTGCTGCAGAGGCTAGGAAACCTATAGTAAGCAACCCTACAGGATGATCTCCTGGCCTAATAGATAAGGCATCGGGCCAGAAACCCAAAGGTCCTTGGCTTGAATCCCAGCAGAGCCTGATGGTATCCCCCCTCCTCAAAACGCGAATTCCAAGTGCCACATATGCCTGGGGAAATGGCAAAGGAATGGGCAAAACCCCTTTGAGGGTGACAGGGTTCTGACTGAAATACAGGCAACTCCCCCCCTCTTGGGTGCCTGGGGTATTGACAGTGGAAAATGTAAATACACCCTGGTGGGTGATAAACTCATGGGAAATGCTGTGGCCAGAGCCACTTTCATGGATGCTATGGGTACTGGCAGCAGTGCAGAAGAATCACCCATGCGGGTGACCAACTACTGTAGGTGGAAATAAATGATCAGAGCCACCTTGGCGGGTGCCCTGAATCTTTGCTCGGCAGAGCCACCCTGGTGGGTGACCTGATGCTCGGCAGAGATATAGGTGACTCCACCCTCACTGGTGCCCTCCCCAGGAGTGCCTGGTGTATTGGTAGCTGTACAGGCAACCCCATCCTCGTGGGTGCCCTCCACAGGGGTGCCTGGTGTATTGGTAGCTATACAGGCAACTTCACGCTCGTGGGTGCCTGGATTTTGGAGGTTATTTTTTGAGTGGCAGAAGCCCCTATTTTTGGGGCACAGGACATGGCAGAGCCCCTCTCCTGAGAACAACTTAGCCAGGGGTACTAAGAGGGCAAATAATGCTCCAACAAGGAGTGGTTGGAGGGATGGCCTTAAATATGGCATCCTGATTGGATGACTGCAACCAATCAGGCTGCTGCTAAACTGGGGCTGCAGAGGCCAGAAAACCTATAGTAAGCAACCCTACAAGCTGCTCTCCTGGCCTAATGGATAAGGCATTGAGCCAGAAACCCAAAGGTCTCTGGCTTAAATCCCAACAGAGCCTCACACAAATCTTATCAGAGTGACACATAGTTAAAGCCATAATTATCAGTTCTGATCTTATGTTCACAAATACTAACTATTTACAATGATGATATTCAGTTGTGCAGTAAGACCATATGATAAATAACAAGCAATGCTGTTGCTGGTAAATTCATGTAAACTATATGGGGCAATGTTACCTCTCATTAATTTCTTCAGTTAATTTTTTTGTCTTAAGTATATGAACCTGGCAAATAATCTTAGACCAGTAAGTCTTAAAGATTGTTTTTTTCTGTCCCCTGTCAAAGGATTTGCCTTACAAGGTCTAATGTTCTGATCTATCATGCTTGCTGTAGTATTTTGCATTGTCTGTTGTGTTATGTTTTAATCATTGTGTTTATGAAAGGCAAAGGTGAATGTATAGGGGACATTTAAGGCTCATGTATTCACCAAATGGGTCGTTAAGGAACCTCATGTTTTAAATATTATTTTAATCTGTAGAAAAACAATCTATTGAGAAATCCTGTTAGGTTTTCAAGAATATCTAGAACAGCAAATCTTATCCTAAATCCACTATTTTAGGATTCAGCTGAAACCTGAAACCTTTTTGAAAGATTCAGGCAAATACTAAATAGAATATGAAACTTAATTTGAATATGCAAATTAGGCAAAGGTACTTTGCATGCAGTGCACCATTAAAATTGTTTAACAACCCTTTTCAAGAAAGTTTATACTCAAGGCGAAGTGCAGCTGGTCCTATTACTGTCCCAATGGTGCTCTGTCCTGGCACCCAATAAATCAATGCAAAGTTGTATATATATATATATATATATATGTATATATATACCTCTCCCTTTGAAAAACCCAGCTCCTTTTCATAGGGAGCCAACCCCTGTGCAGCTGCAGACTAATCACCATGCAGCTACCTGTCTGGGAACCCAATTCACCTGGAGCGGCTTACAGGAATGGAGGATTTATCCACTTTTGTCCATTAACTCCAGGACTTTTTACTCAAGCTGAACAATAGTAAAGCAAAACTTTTTAATTTTCCCTATTGCAAAACTGACATTTGCTGAGGTTACAAAATATATGACAGGAATCTAGGGGAAACATACACTGCATCAACCTGTTTCCCAGTGCTTCTTTTACAATTTATAATCTATATGATATCAGCACTTACATTTAAATCGGCCACATTGTCTGGGTGCAAGTCACAATCTGTTCAATCAATCCTTCCATATAAAGGCTGCACTCACAGGTCTTACAGTCGTAAATACTAATTTTTTTAGAAGTTACTCACTAATGTTTTGGCGGTTCACCCAGCCTTTCTCAAAGTTAAAAAACACAATAAAATCCACCTTTAAATAAAAAGTGATTGGCGCGAATACCCAATATCCACCCCACTGTGATGTAGCCCTACCACATACCTGCTTTGATGACGTGAACCTAATCTGTATGAGTCAATGCAAACTCCTGTGTATAATTACAATACTAAATAAGCTGCTTCCAGTCAATGTTTACTACATAACAATGTACATTCAAAGGAACTACAGTACCTATGTTACATTGCTACAATTGTTACATTAATGAGCGACGTCTAATTAAAGTATGTAGGAACCCATAAGTATAATTGCCCTGATGGATTCATTCCCCTCCTAGTGCCTTCCCTTGCCCTGTTGCTGGGTTAAAACCCATGTAACATATTGGTATCATTTGCATATCATTTCTATTGGGTATAGATTGTGACTACTTGCTGCAATGCTGTAACAAAGTGCCTTGCAGGGAGGGGCACTTCCTCTTTGGCCTGCAGCATTCCATTCCATTGAGCCTGGAGTCAACAAGGACAACTCCTTAAGAGAAGTCGGGGTACAGGGTCCCCATGAACGAGGTGAAGCCAGTGTATAGGTTTGCTCTCTT
Source organism: Xenopus borealis (assembly GCA_024363595.1). Taxonomy (NCBI): domain Eukaryota; kingdom Metazoa; phylum Chordata; class Amphibia; order Anura; family Pipidae; genus Xenopus; species Xenopus borealis. The sequence continues at coordinate 125,315,547 of CM044442.1, forward strand.
TATAGCACTTTCTAGTGAGAGTGAGTCAGAGAGGATAGCTAGCAAGAGCAGCCCAAGCTCCACCAAGGAGAATAGAAGGGAGTGGCTCTCCCCCAGGCTCTACTTTGCCTTTAGGGCAGGAACCACAGTACTGACAAGGGACTTCAGGCAGTGTTCTTAACCCTGATCCACGTCTGTTGTAGGGATCCGGTCTACATGAGGAACTGAAATCCTGGAAGGTGATCCTGTCAATTCCCCATCACTATTCCTACTATGGTGTCTTTCCTTGCTGTATATGCTACACCTATGACTGTACCTGGCATGTGATTATACAAATACAAATAAAAAAAAATAGGGTCACTCTCATTTTTGGCAAGGGTGTCTGCTCAATTAGATTTTGATATCCATTCTATGACATTGTGGTATGTAAATGTAAAAAAAACTTTTTTTGTATATATATATATATATATATATATATATATTTTTTTTTTTTTTTTACTACTATACTTTTTCTGGATAAGAAATGTTAAAACATAGTCACACACAGTACCATATATTTTTATGTGCACAAAAAATTAATTCATTGATATGTATTTCAGACTGAAGAATAATGTGTTATTTTTTTTTGCATTCATAGTAAGTATACCAATTCTTTAAGAAACCATGCAACACTTTTTTTAACAAAGGCAATGGAGCTTCAAGATGACTTAGAATATCTATTATTTCTTAAATAGAAAGGCACATTCCTTATAATACAGATTTCTAAAAGCACTAAGAGCAAATTTTTAACCTCCAATTGCCAATACGCAATGTAGAGTTTTGTGTGGGTGTTCATGGATAGAAATCCATGTCAGGGAAAAAGCAGGTATGTGAGTCTTGACAAATCAAAATTAATTACCTCAAAGTTTTATGAATGCCTAAATAAGAGTAATTAATAATTGACCATTGGTGGGGGTTTATAACAAAAATAGTAGTAATATTAATTTAACTGTATTAGTTATGATAGCAATATTCAATTACTGTATATTGAACAAATGTGATTTCTGCTATTGACAGAATATCTTGTAAATAAAGGTTAACTCCTACATACAGTAGTAATACATAACCTTTTTTAACACAGTTGCGTTACTTAGAAACTATTCACATCCATTCGTTCATAAAAAATATTCTTCCTGTTGCTTGGTAATAAATTCTGAAATTCTAGAAAGTTCTCAAAATCAGGTTATATTAAAAAAAATAAGGGCACACTAATGTTGCCCAACAGCAATGCTTTTATAGAATCATATTAAGTCTGACTTCAATGATTGTTTGGTCACTCTTATGAAAACTGTATGCACATGGATAGAGACTTGCCTGATGGTCGTGTACAGAAATAGATGTTGGTGCTGCATCATTCTACTTGACTAAATTTCTGGAGAATGGGGGTAGGGTGATATTTATGAATTATTATGGTTCTGGGGTAATAAGGAAGAATGTGAACACCTTTGCTTTGTTCTGAACCTCTGCAAGGTATTATCCTGTATTAAAGGGATACACTTAAAAATTTGTAGAACTTAAATAAATGTATATTGGTTAATAGTCCAGTTGCAGCATACATTAACAACACTTTTTCAGTATGTATGGTACTCCCATACATTTTGAAATGGAAGTAAAATTTTTAATTATTTTTGAGCAACCTATCCCCTCAAGTGACCAGTGTATGTAATTAATCTTCTGGAAAAATTCATATTTGTGTGAAAAAAGAGACTCCTTCCAAGCTGGTCTTTAAAAAACCCAGTGTTAGAAAAATTGTAGTATTAATTAATCGACAGTATTTTAGCACCTGGTAAATCATTAAAAATGGCTTTGTGCATGATATCTAATAGGCTTATAAGAATTTTCACTGTTGGTGATTTAATGTCCAAAGATGCCACACAATTTAAAGACTTTCCAGGAAGCTAAAACTAAGGAGTTATAAGGATTTTCATTCAAGGTCGAACAGCTGAATCAGTAATAATGAATGCTCTGTTGCTTGTCTTATCATTGTCTGAAAACTGCAGGCTTTTGTCCATGAGAGAACCCAAAGATAGTTGTTAGACCATTGTTTCAGTAATGTGAAATTCTGTATGAACCCATAGGCAGCTCAATAAGATGCAATAAGTGTACATGAAAGGGAAATACAATTAACTAACCATGTATTCTTTTTTCTAAATAAGAGATCTGTTTTACAAATATTTTCAATCTTTATGAAGTATAATGGTACACACAGGGAAAACACTGGCCTAATAAGAGATTGGATGAAATAACTTGCAAAGATGAGTTCAATTTTTTGCCAAATATGTACTGCCTGTTCTCCAACAGAAATAAATCAACACAATTCACAATTCCAACTTTAAAAATTCTGCCTAGTTCTTGGAGTAATTATGATAATTAATTTGAACTTCCAAGCCTGAGAGTTGCAGAACAAAAAGTAAATATATTTCAAAAATGTTGAAGAAAGATTAATTGCAATCTGTCTTTGGATATTATGAAAAAAAAAAAAATTTCTGTTGCACCACCCCCTAAAGATTTTTTTTACCATTCCAGTGTCCATACAGTATCCTTTCACATGAATAACTAAAATGTATTCTGAAAGCATTAAATTGAATGAAACTAGTTAAAATAATGTTCAAGAAGTTGGCAACTTGCAGACCTTCAGCAAGTCCCAAGCACACAGCTTTAGGGTATTTTGGACTGCATATTTCAAAACACTTGGGGGGAAATATATCAAAGTTTGTATATTAATTTTTGCCATAATTCTAATATTATTGCACAAAAAACAAATTCAATTTATATATTCAAAAACTCAAATATTTGGTATTTACTAAGCACAAAAAAACTATAAAAACTCAAACATAAAACGTCAGCATTTAAAAGCTTGTAAGTGAATGGGAGTCGTTCTAGGCAAAATTAAAAAAAAAATTTAATTCAAGATTTTTGACTTTTCAACCTTTTTTTGAGTTTGTAAACTCACATGATTTTTTTAGCAATGAACTGTCAGAAAAACCTGAATTTTTAGTAGTTTTTAGTAGTAATGTGGTTTTCCTATATTTCTAAAAACCATTTAAATAAAAAAGAGATTTATTAACTCTACCAACTTCACCAAGTACTGTACAAGTTGCCGAGGTCCTATAGAAGTCAATGGGAGCTGCATGATCCTATTGGATTGCTTTCAATCAATTTGGATTATTTCTCTGCTAGAAATTCAAGGTATTCATATTTTTACCACATCATTCAACCCTATCCCAAGAGCTAATGGGTGTGGATAAGAAATATACTAATTTGTCTTAATATGTTCTCATTACATGAACACCAGGACAATCCTTAAAATGTAATGTGGTCAGATATTTGAGGTGTCATTATAATATTGTTAATGCATCTAATAATTAGTCATGAGTGAATCTACTGAAAAATTTGTGAAACACATCGAAGTCAAAAGGCAACACATTTTTTTATTACAATTTTTTCTCTCACAACTTTTTTGCTTACTCCAAATGCATGATTAATTGGTGTTTTTATATGTGGTGACTATAACTTTTTTGTCTCTGAAAATTTTTGTTGCTGTATTGCAAAAAAAAATTAGCAGATGGTAAAATGCGGGATTTCACCTCAAATCCATGCCTGGCAAAACAATTTGCTCATTACTATTAATAATAACAGGCAGTTTGGTTTTTCAGACCATTCCTAAGCAAGCTTACATGTAGAATACTAATATACTTATGCTGATTAACAAATGAGAATATAGAATTCATTAACATATAGTGATAGATATATAAATTAAACATTCATGCAGAACATACATTATTTTCCCCAAAAAAGACATTTTAATTAAGTATGTATAGGATTCTTTTTCCAAAACCTTTTGTAGCTGGAAATAGTTAATGTAGAGGAATTGGATCTATAATCCAAAATTCCCAGGACCTGAGTTTTCCAGATAAATTTGGCTCATCATACCTTAAAGGGATTTTATGCCTAAAATCTTTGGCTTTTTCAAACCATGAAATCTTCGGATTATTGAACAAGACCAGCTCAGATCAGGATATCTTCAAATTGTCAATGGGACAGGCATGTGATCCAATAATACAATATGTGTGGTATGTAAAGGATTAAAGCAGCAAGGACTATTGGAGCAAACCCCAACACCAGTAAGACAAACTTCACTATGACAGTGTGTGGGACTTTTGTGTGCTTCTTTAAATATTTGCATGTCACTGATCTAGCACACACTTGAGAAAGGGCCCTTGAAACACAAAACAAGTGTGGATGCACAGTAAAAATCTAAGTTGCAATGATTCTGCCTGAGCCTGTGATTCCCAACCTCTACTCAAGGTTACACATTAATGGATGTCAGTGACGGAACACCCAGGGAATGACAACACTGGGACCTGTAAGCTATTGTATATTAATCCCATACTTGATACTCTTGAATAACTGTGCTACTGGCTTTGGGAACATACAAATTCAGAGGTTGCCATAAGAATCCCTGTCTATGGTTGTAAGAGTGCAGCCTCAGTCAAGCTTTAACTCATTACAATATTTTGTACATTGCTTGAATTGTAGTCTACCGACAGCTGGTTTGTTGTATACTACTGTCGAAGGTATGTGTTCCTTAAACAACAAAATTAAATTAACAAAGCTGTTTCAGTTTGCTAAACTAACTTCTAAAACCTATGAATTCAGAAAGGGAAAGCAAGAAAAATGTTTTCTTATTATTAGCATTTGATTTATATAACTCCAAGAGATTCAGCATTGCTTTACAGAGGTATTATTCATTCACATCAATCTCTACCTTTTCAGCCTACAAAGTAATTTCTCTTTTACATGCCCAGTAAAACACACACACACATGGGTCAATGTTACCAGAAACCAATTGCACTGTACATCCCTCTAAATGTTTTTAATCTGCTCTTACCAGAATTATTTCTGCCCACATCTGGTCCAGCAACAAGGGAGAGCTAACTGTCTGCAATGATTAGCAGCAGATAATTTCTGTTAAATGCCCAGTAACATCAAAAAATTTAATTGTTTTAAAGTAATACAAATATAATGCAGTTTTGCCCTGCACTAGTAAAACTGCTGTGTTTGCTTCAGAATCATTACTATTGTTTATATAAATAAGCTGCTGTGTATCCATGGGGGCAGTTATTCAAAGGAGAATAGGCTCAAGTTACACAGCAGATAGTAGATAAGCTCTGAAGAGCATGATGTTATCTGTTATCCACTATTAATCCTGTGCCATATAGCCCTTTTTTCTGCCATTGCTTCTCAGCAGCTTGTTTATATGAACTATAGTAGTGTTTCTGAAGCAAACACATCAGTTTTCCCAGTGCAGGACAACATACATTATATTTTCATTACTATAATTTTATAATTAAGTATTAGAGCATCCCACTGTTTTAATATTACCCCAGATTCAATTATATTTCAAACTGAATCCTAGATTTGGCAAGTTGATAAGCAGCTTACATTTTACATTATTTCTATATGAGTAAAGAAAGAGAAACATACCACCACAAAACACATGCAAGGTTAGAGGTGATCCTGGTGAAAAACACATTATTATGTGGAATATGAATATCTGAGAGCCTATGCCATGATTAACCATGTTATTCTATCTTAAACTATTACGACAGTGATTATCAGTAACGATGATGAGAATTATCCAATCATGGATCATAAATGTAGAATTTTTGTAGATATAATGCAGTGTGGTACTGAATGCTTCTGACGCTTTATGTTTACAATTTTGCATATCCATCTCTAAAATTAATGAAAGAGGAGCATTCTTAATGCTATTCCTCAACTCATCTCCAGTTATCTGAAGATTCTGTTACTGACAGGTTCCCACAGAGTAAGCGTCAGGATAGAAAAAGTCTCTTAAAGGGATACTGTCATGGGAATTTTTCTTTTGCAAAGTACATCAGTTAATAGTGCTGCTCCAGCAGAATTCTGCTCTGAATCTGTTTCTCAAAAGACCAAACAGATTTTTTATATTTAATTTTGAAATCTGACATGGGGATAGACATACAGTATTGTCAGTTTCCTAGCTGCCCCAAGTCATGTGACTTATGCTCTGATAAAATACAGTTACTCTTTACTGCTGTACTACATGTTGGAGTGAAGTCCCCCCCAGCAACCTAACAACAGAACAATGGTAAGGTAATGAGATAGAAACTCCCTAACACAAGATAACAACTGCCTGCCAGCACTCAATAGTAAAATCCAGGTCCCACTGTGACACATTCAGTTACGTTGAGTAGGAGAAACAACAGCCTGCCAGAAAGCAGTTCCATCCTAAAGTGCTGGCTAGTGATGGGCGAATTTATTCGCCAGGGGCGAATTCGCGGCGAATTCCCGCGATTCGCCAGTGGCAAATAAATTCGCGAAACTGGCAAAAAAATTCGCCCAAAAAAATTTGCCACGTAAAAACGAGTCGCGCGCCGTTTTTGACGCGACGCGCCGAAAACGACGCGACGCGCGCCGAAAATGACGCGACGCGCGTCAAAAACTACGCGCGACTCGTTTTGCGAATCGCAAATTTTTCAGCGAAGCGAAACGCGCCCGTTTCGCCCATCACTAGTGCTGGCTCTTTCTGAAAGCATATAACCAGGCAAAATGACCTGAGATGGCTGTATTATGTATAGTGTATTTTTTTAATGGCTGTATTAAAAAATACACTTACTGGTTCAAGAATTACATTTTATATTGTAGAGTGAATTATTTGCAGTGTAAACAATGTAATTTAGAAATAAAAAATACATCATAAAGAAAAAGCCAGCAGCAACAGGGACAAACAACATAACTACCTTTTCGCAGCAGTCTCAGATCAATAATAACAAAAAGGCAGTTAATTTACAAACCTTCTACGTTTGTGACTGTGTGTGCACAGGCACATAGGATCCTTAGTACCAAGATCCCAGACTCTCCCTCTCTCAGTGTCTCTCTCCCAGCTAGTCCTGTTTTACTGATTAGCCACTTGAGGCTAATCAGAGCCAGCTGGTCAGCTTGTAGCACCTCACTCTGCTACAGGGTCAAACAATTCCATAAACAAAATATTTTGTGATTTATCACATGGAAATGTGTGTGTGAGATTCAATTTGACGAGAAAAAAACTCCTATACTAATTTAGTTCCAGTTATTTTCTATATACTCCAGTAGTATTTTCACGCAATAAATAGCGAGATACGTTTTTCACTAAAATGCATCTGGCTCTATGATAAAATCTAAAATTGAATTAGGAGACAAACTCCATCAATTTGCACTAAACACATTAGGGTAGGACTACTCAAACAACTTACATCTGTTTTTGGCGGATGCGACGGTCGGATCGAAAATGGATGCGCTGAGTCTGATGCCACAGGAACAAGGTAGCTATAACGGGCAGCAATTAGCAGCAGTCCCTTTAAATACATTTTGAATTTGGCGCCATTGCGCGCTGACGTCATACGTCATAAACCAGGAAGTGCGGCACGCGAGCCTAATAGAGAAGCTGGAGCAGGATGCGGTGGCCGTCTCCGCCGAGGGGGCGGCAGGCGTCCCTACCGTCCCCCCACTAGACCACTAGCGGAGATGTCCACCGCATCCTGCTCCAGCTTCTCTATTAGGCTTGCGTGCCGCACTTCCTGGTTTATTTAAAGGCGCACTGACGTCATACGCCAAATTCAAAATGTATTTAAAGAGACTGCTGCTAATTGCTGCCCGCTATAGGATTTTGCTCCTGGTGCCTTTCCCAGTGCTGACCAGGTCCACCAAAGTTAAAAGAGAAGAAAAAAGAAAATATCAACCAACCAAAAATCGGGCTTATTTTATGTTTTATCATGTGAAAATTTATGGGTTAGATTACATTTTTTAAACTTTTACCTTAATTCAGATCCATGTTTTTTCCACATAGACTTCACTAGAGCTTTCTGGCCAGATTTGATGCCAAATTCAATTGGATGAGAAAAATGTATCATCTCCTTGTTTAATTCAATATTTTGCCATAGAGCCAGAAACAATCCTTATCAGTCTGCTTTAAGCAGTTGTAGGGTGTTCTCAGCCTTTGAATTTAGAAGAATGGCCATTTGTACTTATAGATTACTAAGAACGCATCTTTGAGGTCAGTTTAAATCCCTAGATATCATTGCAAATGCCATACATATCATTGAAATTAAGACTAAATTAGGTTATGGAGCCCTGAACAAAGGTTTTATTTGCAAGGAGGGCTCCAGCCAAAGGTTGGACCTTTAAGCAATCTTGAACTGAAAAAATCATTGACTGATAGCCTGTAATAGCAATACCATGGAATTAGGCATAATTCTATAGTGAGAGTCCCTAATGTACTCACAGCCTGTGTTAGAGATATCATTTATGGGGAGCAATGGGCACACTCAGGCAAACCTGTCTCATTTGTGAGACATTTGCAAAAATGTATTCTTAATGCAAAGTCACAAAACTGGAGAGCCGGGCACAACAGTTCAATATTTTAGCGTTCAGGAAAAAACATGAACAATACAACCCTTTGTGAATAAATATGCACTGCGCAAACTTTACAAATGACTCCCACTAAGATAAACTATGGGGTTTTTTCATTGTTTCACCGTGTGCAAAACCAGAGAAAGAAACATCAACGAAAGAAGATTTCAGTTTATGTTTTATTCCTCTTCACTTAAATAGACATTGATGTACAATAGTAGGGAAAAGAATAATGCATGCACAGGACTTTCCATCTCAATACATTTTCCTTTATGAGCTTTCATACTGCTAACAATTGCTAAGACAGAAAACAGCTATGGCACCATCTCTACTGCCATGATTTGGCCCCTTGTATTGTTAGCAGCCAAGCAGTGCTTAGTATTTTATTTAGGAAACCATAGAAAGTTGTCACAAACTGGGATCTCTGGCAAAATCTATCTGAACAACACACCAGTAAAATGCGTATGGGGTATAGAAGTTAGGTAAACTTTGCACAACCCCTATTTTCTCTTAAAAATACTAAATTTAAAAAAAGGGACATTTCCATTGCAGTGGTGTCTTCCCATCTGTTTTTCCATGCTTAGAGCCTCTAATCACAGATGCACGGCAGCTTGGCATAGTCAGCAAATATCAAGGTCAATGTTATATTAAACAGCAGTGACAGGTATGAAGAAGAAACAATTGAAATGAGGCTAAAACGTGAACGTTTAAGGCTTTGACATGCTCCAGAATTATACAAGAAGATATGAAATGCTAACGCATATAACAGTAGTATATACCATAGTATATACCAGATGTTCTTTTGCAAGTCTATAGAAACCATACGCTTTTAAAAATTGTGTTGCCATTTTACTCCCACTGCATTATTCTGAAGGATATTTCATTTTTCCAACTATGTATATGAAAAGAATTTGAAAACAAAGTGTGGGTTGTATTTATTTCTTTTATCTGATCGACTAAATACTGTATGTACTGTTATTTTTCAATCATATGCAACCCTTTAAAGGACAACCAAAGCTGAAATAAATACGTAGAGCAGAAATGTTTTGTATTTTGGGCTTGTGTACCAGCCCAAGGCAACCACAGCCCTTTAGCAGTAAAGATCTGTACCTCCAAAGATACCCCAGTAGCTCCCCATCTTCTTTTCTACTGATTCACTACCATGCCCTGTCCTGCTGTCTGCAATAGCACTCTGGACCCCCTCCTTTGCCAAAAAAGGTGAATGAGGAGGGGTGGTAGCAACAACAAGGCCTTCTCAGATGGCAAAGGGTTTAAGATTGCCCATGATCACATTTAACCTTTTCTCAATTATCTGACTTTAATTGTATGTCTTTATGGTGTCCCCATTAGTTGACTCTAATGCATTTGACAACATTTTGGCAAATCTTTACCATTTTGAGAACGTTTACAGCTGTTTTATTAATCTTATTCCCTGGAATTAACGTTTTTTGGCATTTTATGTGTTTTTCCTGTGGTCCTGTCATTTTGACTGCATTTCTATTAGGGCTATTCCTGGGTTTTATGCATGATTTTCCCAGAATTTACATAAGTAAATCAGCTCAGTCCCTTGCCATTATATTTGGACACATATTTAGGGGCAGATTTACTAAATTCACATGAAGAATTCGAAGTTCGATCGAATTTATATCAAATTTGAATCTTTGAATATGCAAATAAGGCAAGTTCGACCATTGAATATTCAAATTAGAATTATTTGAATATTCAAATAAAATTTTATTCGAATATTCGAAAATTCGATGGTCGAATACTTCCCCTTTAAATTTTTATTCAACAACCTACTTCGCTAGATTAAAACCACTGAATTGGGGATCCTTCCCTGAGATCGAATATAAAAAATTTGATCGATCAAATTTTCTATATTCCATCGTTCGTTCGATCGATCGAATTGCGGTAAAATCCTATTTCCCACTATTCCCAATAGTAAATCTGCCCCTTAGTGTTCATACACTTACTTGTAAAATTTCTATATGATGTGGCCATATGTGTCGGGACACACTGATGGAGAGGTGTTTAGTGATGGGCACGCCCCCTCTGCCCACGCCAGCCCAAGCTCGACTTACGGCTTCCATTTATAGACCCACTGATGATGTCACAAAAGGGGTGGGGCCAGCAGGTTTCCATCAATAAAAAAGGAAGCCAGAAGTTGGAAGCTGGAAGTGAGAAGACGGCATAGAAATGGGGGTGCAAGGTCGGCCTGAACCCACCATTGTCCTGAAGGAGCAGAAGGCACCGGGGCACAAGAACATTACAAGTAAAGGGAGAAATGGCTGCTGTATTGAAGAAGGAGCCGGGAACAAGATTGTGAGTAGAAAAGAAAAGTGCTACTGTTCTGGAGAAGGGGGGGAGAAGAAAAATTTAGAAGCAGGCAAGGACAGGCAAGTATAAGGGACTGGGAACAAGAGCATGACAAACCTAGAGAAATGGTTGCTGTGTAGGAGAAGGTGGGCAAAGAAGCAGTTTTGGAAGGCAGAGAAAAGGACCGAAACACAAGACTGGAGAACGAAGGAACTGGACAAAGTCAAATATCTTAACTTTGCTGCCAAAGCATGTTAAATAACTTAGCTACTAACACTGTTTCAAATAAAAAAAGACTCCTGCACTTATCACACTCCAAGAGCATGTGTATGGCATCTAGGCTTTTTATCAGAGAAATTCACTAGGGGTGTCCTCTCTCCCCTCTCTTATTTGGGGAGATTTCTCGATTTCTGTTTAATATCTTGTTGAAAAATACAAATAAAAAGATTTATTAAAAACAAAAAACAAAAAAAAGGCTCCTACACATTTCTGTGTCCTTAACATGTTTCCCTTATTTAACTTTTTCCCAGGTTTCACATTTTTTTCCATGGTCCCTTGAATACATAAATTTGCGGTACTACTGTACATTAAAATGTTCTGAAACAATAAGCATTTCAATACATTGTCTTTCTACCCACATATTGTCAACCACTGGAATATTCCAACATGTGCTTGATTTACACATAATCAATAGTGATGATAGTGAATCTACACATAATAAAATAGTGAATTTGCACATAATAAAATGCTTGATTTACACAATCAATAGTGATGAGCAAATGTTTTCGGAAAGCATGGAATTGCAGCAAATTTCTGCATTTCATAATCTGCAAATTGTTTCACAAAACTGCAGTAAAAGTCCACACAAAAAATTTCCTATGACAAAATTGCCGCAGAGACAAAAAAAAGTCACCACAAGAAAAGCGATCATTTACTTTAATGCATTTGGAGTGAGAAAAAATAGTTGTGTGCATAAAAATTTGATACCCGTTTTGACGAAGCTAAACAAATTTGCTCATCACTGATAATCAATTCAGCTCTTGTATAATGTTATGGCTGATATAACCTATATTTTTCTTTTTTTATATCCTAAAATCTTGCTCACTTGTTAATTGGTTCACCTAATAAATATGTTTGATTAAAAAGTGTTATTCCCTAACTCACATTTTGTTTCAAGAAAACTTGCCACCATAGGCTTACATAAAGAGTATTAAGACACACCACATATGGATATTGTAAGAACTAGTGGGGGCGGGAATGAGGCCCGATGAGGCACATTCTGAAAGGTTGATTGCGTGCTCTCTTCTGGGTTTGAGAGTGCACTGCGGGTGGCATCACTGTGCATGCACGCGAAGTTTGAATATTTAAAAATGCAGGCACCTTTTATACATTGCCCAGTGTAAAGGTTATTTTGTTTTCCTGGGTTCTGGTTGTGTTTTCTGTGTATTGACCCTTGCCTGTCTGTGACATTGTATTCTTACTGCCTGAACTGATCCCTGCCTGGCTTGACAACTCTCCTGTTTCTGATTTGGTACCACATTGGATTTTCTCAGTGTATGATTTTGGCTTGTGACCTCAACCTTGCTCCTGCTACTCTCTTTGGTGCTACATTGCACATGTGGTTTGCCGCTGCCTGTTTTTTGACTCAGTTTGACTCCTATTCATACAAATTCAGTCCCATCACTTGCCCAGAACAATCTCCCTGGTTCTCCCGCAATAAGACCTGGTGGCATCTGAATAGTGGTGGGCTCCACCTGAAGTCAAAGCAGCTGTTCTAGGTAGAAGAGTGGGCTGAGACCAAAACCTTGGAGTTATTCCTGTGTTTTTGGATACCATATGTTACAGATGTTTTTTAAGAACATTGATCAATTCCCTAAGTCACTAACATAATGTAGTCCTTAACAGGGGAGTGTGATAAAGTTCGGTAATGGAAAAACTATTCACAATGAAAAGTAATGCCTTTGCATGAACAAATTGTGCTTTGCGTGAATTTAATATGGCTGGAAACTGTTTAGTGACCACTTCCGACAGTCAAAGACTGTTTGCGAATATTATAGATTGCGGCAATGCACTGTAAATTTAATAAAACTACTTACTGATAAAGTTGTTCTTTTTGCTCCAAAAGATTACGACACCTTCAAGCACTTCTTAAGAGTGTGCAATTAAAATTTGCAATGCAATAACAGTTTAAGAAACAATATTACATTGTGACATGTGGACTTTTATTCTTATTGGTGCAAATTGTTTTTCTCTTTGCGACTTTAATTAGATTCCCTCCTAAGTCTCTTGAGGTGTTTCCTATGTATATAATCAATTTAATTTATACATTTATGGATCTTTCTTATATCTTATCTGTAAATATAAAAATTTCAAGAGAGCTCACTTTTTATAGGTAACCTTCAAATAACACTTTTCATAAGATTGTCTATTTATTTTAAATAGTACCCACTATATACCAGCTTTGTTTTATACATTTTTGTCAACTCCTCTTCAATATATACAGTTTAAAAAAACAAAAAACCCTATTCCTTCACCTGGATAGAATCATGGGTGAACCTAAAGAGTGGTGGTAAATGGAGCTCTGTACCAGTGTTGTTAGTGGAGTACTGCAGGTGTCTTTGCTTGGCTCTTTGCTTTTTAATTTGTTTATTATCACCCAAAGGTTGGCATTTTTGTAAGTTTTCTCTGGAGAAAATGCACTTGCTTTGTGTCATGATTATGCTTACAACTTCAACACTGGACATTATAGATAGATGTGTGTGTGATCTGAGCAACTGTTGAGAAACTAAATTTAGGGGTCATTGCAATTCCTGAAGCAGAAAATTATGCTGGTCTGTAATATGCTACGGGGCTAATTATTAACTCCTCATGCTAATTTTGGTGGTTTTCGGGATGCCATGTATGTACCAATAATCCCTAGGGCCAAGAAATGGATATTTGAGGAAAGATCCTCTTGTCTAACGAGAGCATATTTAAGAGGCTTGTTTATCAAAAGTCGCATTTCAGTAGTTTTCTAGGTTTTTTGAAACCACAACTCAAATCATTTCCTCTAAAACCATGAATTCCCTGGAATTTATTAATAGAGCCAAATTTAAAAAGCATGAATGAAAAAAATGAAATTCCTTCCTGTCTCCAAGATGGCAATCACACTAGACCCTGGATCAACTTGAACTATGAGCTATCTTCCATAAACCTGTATTGATTCACTTGCTAAAAAGCCATCCAACCCCTTCTTAAAGCTATCTAATGTATCAGCCTGTACAACTGATTCAGGGAGAGAATTCCACATCTTCACAGCTCTCACTGTAAAAAAAACCCTTCCGAATAGTTAGGTGGAACCTCTTTTCTTCTAATAGGAATGGGTGACCTTGTGTCAGCTGGTAATACCTATTGGTAAATAAAGCATTAGAGGGATTATTATATGATCCCTTTATATATTTATACATAGTAATCATATCACCCCTTAAGCGCCTCTTCTCCATCATGAACATCCCAAATTTGGCCAGTCTTTCCTCATAGCTAAGATTTCCCATACAATTTACCAGCTTAGTTGCCCTTCTCTGTACCCTCTCAAATACAATAATGTCCTGCTTGAGTGATGTAGACTAAAACTGTAAGGCATATTCTAGATGGGGCCTTGCAAGTGCTCTATTGAGTGGAAGAATCACCCTCACCTCCGGTGACTTTTAATACAGCTCAAGACCTTATTTGCCCTTGATGCTGCTCACTGGTATTGCTTGCTCACCTAAAAATGCAAATAAGGCCTGTCTTTAATATGTAAATGAGCTAATCACTTTAGAAATGTAAATGAGCCATAATAGCCAGCCACAGCTAAACCTTTGCCTGCATTTGTTAGTGCACATGCCATTACTGGCATAAGGGTGGAACCAGGAATTCTGACCAACTTCAGTTAGTAATATTAGAGTTGCTTGCTATATACCCAATCCCTTATGATTATGATAGGTACAGATGCAGCCACTTGGATTTTTGTGTTAAATGCATTGTGACTCAGGGTTAATTGAAGGCCTATGACAAAGCCCACAGATTGCTGGGCGAAACACGCGTCGGCGCATTTTTAGTTTTGCTAGGTTGGGACCGACTACACACAGTCTTCTCCGGCTGCATGGGTGGTGGGTGGTTATAGACGGATATGGAACAAGCCTTGATCCCAACTATCATTAGCTGTCAGTCAGTTAGCATGTGTGTCTGAGACACGAGTGAGTCAGCTGTTAGCTCTTCCGCCCCCATACTTCAGTCAGTCAGTCTACGTGTCTGAGACACGAGCAAGTCAGAGGTTAGTATTCCCGTCCCTATTCTCAAGCCAGGCAGTTCACGTGTCTGAGACACGAGCGAATTTATTTTCCTGCATTCCGGGCTTTTCCCTGACGCAGACACAAGCCTGCTTCCGAGCATGGGTCCGAGTAGCGCACGTCTTTAGTTTATTTTTTGCGCTATCTGTAAGACGATTTTCGTTGGTTAGCACCCGGAGAAGGGTGCAGTCCCTCTATACTCAGCTGATTACGGGTGAGCATGGATGCCCGAGGCACAATGATAGCCACTATTGCTTGAACTTGCAGGCTATCTCTCTATGCGCTGTGGGTTATGGTGTCAAGTTAATAGACACACCATTGATATAAATCCATCCTTAGACAAAACCGACAATACGACAGTATACGTGCCTGAGGCACAAGATAACTATTAGCCAGACAATCTCTCCCTTTCCATGCACATAGGATGCGCCCACAGAGATTAGTATGCTCTCACTTCAACGCTGACATAGTTAGAATCGGCAATTGACTAAAATCTGCCTATCGCCTGTCGGAATCTGCAATGTGGGTTCCAGCCTAGCCTTATTTTTAAATTATTTCCACACGAGACTGGATGTTGCTACTATTTTATTTACTTAAACAATAAAAGTTACGTCTTAATTATTCTGTATATTGATATTCGTATCGGATATTTGTGGGAAGGTGCAGACCAAAGGGTCATTTCTTTTTCCTCTTCTTTACTACTTTAATTGAAGAAACTGTGTTATCTAAATTCATCTTAACTCATTTAATGCATTTAACCTTTTCATTAGCATACCAAAGCACCATTGTTTTCAATGGTGAACTCTTTAATTGGATAGGATGCTGTGACACAATATTCAGTGTTAAGTGAGTTAAATGGGATATCTGAGTTTAGTCATTCTGTGTCAAACACACAATCCAAAGTGGCTTCATCTGTATGTTGGCAACAGGAGAATCCATTCTCAGAACAATCACTTCAGCCTGTATATGGTACACTGTGATATGTAGCATTAATTGCGTGATAGCCTAGTCTCTTCAAGTATGCCACACTTTGGCCCTGTGACACACATGGTATCTGCCACTTTTATCTGCCAGGGTGCATGGTCTAGCTGGGGGCACACAAAGTAAAATTTTGAATATACTGTAAGGGGCAGATTTACTAAATTCACATGAAGAATTTGAAGTTCGATCGAATTTTCAAAAATATTTAAATTAGAATTTTCTAATATTTTTGAAGACCACTTCGACCAGTGAATTTTGAAAATTCGATCGAATCGAATGATTTGAATAATTAGATTAAAAATCTATTTGAATGCTCGACTATTCGACAGTCAAATTACTTCCCCTTTAAATTTTTATTTGACTGCTTAGTTCGTCAGATCAAAGCTACCGAATTGGGTTTCATTATTTTTGATGGAATAAAAATATTCGACCGAATGGTTAAAATTGTTCAAATTTTATGGATTGATTGAATATTTTCTATTCGTTCGACCAATTGAATTGAGATAACATCCTTCAAATTCGATATTCGAATTAGAAGGATTTTACTTCCAACACTATTCCCAGCTATTCCCATTGTCGAATTTGAGGGTTTTTTAACCCTCAAATTTGACCCTTAGTAAATCTGCCCCTAAGTATCTGATAGAATAATTGTGATAGAAACTGGGGTGAAATATTTGTTGCAAGGACCCGTTCCTGCACATAGGATGTATAATATTACTGGGGATTATATGGTAATAGACTCTTAAAATATCTATTGATACATTAATAAACACTAGTTAACCTTGGGGTTGGAAATATATATCATGCTTTGCATGCATGGGAATACATGGGCTGCTGTGATACTTTTGCCAGGGCTGCTTTTTCCTCCCAGTCTGGTCTCGTGCAACACTTAGATCACATGCAACACTCGCTTAGCAGCCCCCACACTCGCTTTGCGGTCACAGAGATAACATTAGGTTACTAGCAAAAAAAAAAAAATTAGAAAACCTCTAAAAGCTGAAATTGATTAAAAATGTTCAATAGAATCAGAGCAAATCTTATTGCCTTCTACAGGACCTCGACAACTTCTACCTGGTGAATTTTTGTATTAGAGTTTTTCATGGGTTTTACACTTAATAAATATCAGTTTGTTTTATTTTTATAGAAAGAAATTTAGGGAAAAAACACACATTTTTTAGAGATTCATGAAAAGAAATTCAAATGTTAGTAAACAGACCCCATAGTTTACTCCACCCTCACAGTTGCAATAGAGCAGTGGCAAGAATATTCTAATAAATGCTACCCTTGACTCATCTTAGCTCTCTTAATACTGTCCTGTCTTATGTCTACCACTTACCTTTAATGTCCTGGAAAATAATATATTCTCCCTTATTGCAAAACTAATTACACACCCATTATCTGTTCCCTCAATCTGGTTTCCAGTCTGTACAATTTACAGAAACTGTATTGTGAGTCACAAATTTTCTTCCTGCTGCCAAAGGTCACTTCTCTATTCTACACCTGGTCCCTCACAGCCCTTTACTACATGCATCTCAATTAATAACATGCTCATTAACCCTGTCAACTCAGCATGTTGTCTGGGAGTTATCTTTGACTCATCTTTTTCCATCTATTGACAACACATAATTTTTCTTGGAATATTGCCATAATTTGTCCTTTTCTTTAGCAAGCTCCAACTGAGATATTCATGCACATTCTCATCCTATCCAGTCTAAACTACTGTAACCTTCTACTAACCCACAAAAATCCCATCTCTCCTCATTACAGGCTGTGTTAAGTACTGCTTTTCTCATCCAAAACAGTACACTCTCCTCCACTGCTGGCTTCCCATAAAAGAAAGAATAATTTTCAAACTCATTCTCATAACCTGCACCTCTACATCTCTTCATGTCATGTGTATCGTGATAGGTTCTTTGCCAACTCCTCTGCTCCACTCAGAGAAACTACTTGGTTGCAGCCCCCACTACAGCTGCTGTTTTCTGCCTCATACCTTTCTGTCTTGCTGCTCCTTACATTGTGAATGTCTCCTTACATTGCGAATGTCATCTGTGAATTAAGTTTGGGTGCATTAGTAGCAATAGAAATAAATATATACATACATACAAATGAAAGAAAAGTGAACAGATTCATTACAATGACTGTGAATCAAAAATCTCCTATGTACACCAAGAATTAACATCTTAACCCTCTAACTGCTATTTTGATTTATAGCAAAATATTTACACTTGTTACTGCCAAAAGCCAGCTGAGATCTTGGAAGTCTGGATGATTGGATCACTTGTTTATCCTAAATTGTCCAAATTTTTGCATTGATAATGTTGGAAGGCATACAATATTCTTACATTTTATTATGTTCTCTGCATGTGATTTCATCAGGCAATAAAAGCCTGTATGTCTTCAGAGTCAGAGACCTGTAAAAACATTTTTACAGTACAGTATATTGTTAAACAAGTCATTCATATGTGAATTATCATATCAAATGACATGACTAGTAAGTGGTATTTATACCACAGAGCACCACAAACTACATTTTGTACAGCACATGCACTAAATGACATTAATGCAAAAACCACTACATGTAGGTTTTATTATATCTATATTAAACTATACATTATATCACTATTTTGATGTGTTATATCACAGCTGCTGCTGGGTAATTGATTTTGATCCTTGCCATTTGGGTCTGGTTAATAAAGGTTTCTCGTTGGACTTGCCCACCGTGACTGTGGTAGCTGGCATCTGGGGCAATGTTTTGGCAAAATATGGCAAGGACAGGTTATCTGTTTGATTAAACATGATTTAATAAAGCTGTGGCCGACATCCGCCTATTAAGAAAAGGAAACGTGATTCTGGTGTTTTTCAATTTATTGGTCGCTAGGAGAAGGTTGTATGTTTCACACAAGCGACTGCCTCCCCACAGTTGTAGAAAAACAATGGGAATAGATTCACTCATCCCTAGGAACATTTTTTTGTAAACTCCTCTTTGGAGCTGTGATGCATCAGATCATGACAATATGCTCACTTACGGCCCACTTATGAATACATTTAAAATGTACAACTGGTATTTAAGTGTGGACATGTTGGAAATATGTGGTTATTTCTTTGACAAGAAATAACCAGTTGTATACTATACCATGGTTCTGCCTGTAAATAGTAAATTCCTGCACCTCATGCAGTCCTGCACTTATTACTATGGATTATGCATGTGAAACAGATGTAAAAGAGGAACTTGCACATGTAACAATAATGCTGCAATGCTTAACATTATTTGACATTAACATAGTAAACATTGTATGTCAAATAAAATCTGACTCCTGATTTTAAACAGCTTGGGGTAGATTTACTAAAAGGCAAAGGGCTTTTACTAAAATGTGAATCTTACAGAACATTTCCTTCGTTAGAGTTTCCTTCGCCACCTTAGATCAGACAAGCTGATAAGATATTTTGCTTCCTTGGACATTTGTAATAAAATGATGTGACTTCAAACATTTGCCCCTTTGAGTTTTTGAAGAATAAATTGCTTCGAGACACTTCCTTAATGTTACATTTTCCTAAATTTTACATAATTTTTTCCTGGTCATCTGAAAAATGTAAAATTGGATTTCTGCTTTATATGACAATATATTGTGAGGAAATCAGTGCAGGGAATTCTATTCTAATTTGTGTTGCCTTTTCCTTAGCTTTATAAACATGCACCATAATGGACTGTTACTTCAGACTTGTACAAATTCAGTGTTTGCCTTTGAAGCATTAACATGATTTATATAAATTAGCTCTGTAGCAGTGAGTCTGTCATCGTATGTCCTGGAGGGCTCACTTTGCATAGCAGATAACAGAAAAGATATTTATAATACAATAGTTTTGCTAGTTAACTGGTTACATCAGGGACCAAATATCATTCATGGGTTTCTTAACACATCACTTCTTATCTAAATGTAAAACTATTCCCACTAATAAATTATTTGCAAATCCCAGACAAACTTAAGTGATAAAGCTACATGAAGAAATTACACATTTTATTTATTACCTTTCATATAAAATTCTCATTGATCAAATAGAACAACAATTTATGGTAATGCTCATTAAGTCGGTGTTCCAGGTACAGATTCTAGCAGGGAGGTAGTCAAAATAATCCCAGTGTAATATACTGCATGTAAAGTGCATTCCTACAATGTCTATTTATTAAATTCTTTCCCCAAATATGTCTTTTCTTAACTCTTTCTTATTTTTTTTATTTATCAATTGATAAAAACATTCTGCAGTCAAAACCTGCCAAGCGTCTACAGAAATTAATGGGATTTGTATTTTTAGCATTTCAGGGGAAGCTTAACTTCATCTATCATGAGTGAAATTTTTGGCTGGTAATGATGGCACATCTTGCCAAGAAAAGAACCTGTGGTTTTTTTCATGAAGGAAAAAGGCCCCTTTACACCAGAGAAAAAGTGCTCATTAACACTTGTGCATTTGGCTTATGAAAAGAAAATGCCTATTGACTTGAATGCATTTGGCACAGAAAAAGAATGCAAGAAAAACTTATTGGCTTCAATGCAATTGAAGCAAGAAAAAATGGTTGACGACAATGCATTTGGCAAAATTTCATAAAGAAAAGGCAATTTCTCAACAAAACGAATATGGCAATTTCGCTCATTACCATTTTCAATATTGAAGGTATTTTAATATTCAAAAAAGTCAAATATTTAAAACTGAAAAAACAATGCAAAATTTGTTACATTCAAGGTTTTTCCTTTTGATTCTCCATTTAATAACTATGCTAGCACTGAATAAAAAAAATCTATCAACCATCAATTTTTTTGCCCAATCTAATTATAGAAGAAGATAAATTAGCTTGTGCTTCTGAATCTACTGCTGAATCAAAGTAATTAGAAAAAAAACTGAACATAAACTTTGATAATCACACTGGCAGTCATGATCCTATGAGAGCCTGAATTACGTATACCAAACATAGATGTTGCTCTTTAAAAGGAAGTGCTTTCCACTTTCTTTTTATATTAAATTACTAAGAAGCTTGTTGCCTTCACAGAGCATATCACATCAGCCTCATTTTTATGTGATTGAAATGCATTATGAAGAAGCTATATTACTTATGAATATTATTACATTGTTTCATATTTTCCGGCCCTCATTTATATTGTTGGGGGGAAATCACTATGCAGCAATCACTATGAGAGATAGTGTGAATTCTTGAATACTTCAAACAAAATTACATTTGACTGCTGGTAATCAATAGAGATACAAGAATGAATACTTTAGAGAGGAATAATGATGCAGGAAAAGCAGAAAATCAATACAGGAAACACAATAATTTTAATTGCATGACATCTTTCTAACATAAAAATTCATTTACAAACCAGAACAATAACCTTATGGTATGGATAGTACTCCCACAAACATACAAGGTAAAACTCCTGAAGTTTTCGCAAACCTCCCTTATAAATGAGCTAAAAAGAATTCCTATACTTTCAGGTGACTACATTAAAGGAACAGTAACATCAAAAATTTTTATTGTTTTAAAGTAATAAAAATATAATGCAGTGTTGCCTTGCACTGGTAAAATTACAGTGTTTGCTTCAGAAACACTGCTATTGTTTATATAAATAAGCTGCTATGTAGCCATGGGGGCAGCCATTCAAGGGGAAAAGGCTGAAGTTACACATCAGATAGCAGACAAGCTCTGTAAAACATAATGTTATCTGTTATCCATTACTTATCCTGTGCTATATACCTATTTTTCAATTTCCGCCATTGCTACTCAGCACTTTGTTTATTTGAACTATAGTAGTGTTTCTGAAGCAAATAGATCAGTTTTAACAGCGTAGGGCAACACTACATGATATTTTCATTACTTTAAAACAATTTCATTTTTTGGTGGTACTGTTCCTTTAAGTAACAAAGCAAGCTGAATCATGGTAACACACAAGTGTATGTTTTGTTTGTAGGTAATGGTAATACATATTTAACTTTTTTCACACTTCATAGAACTGTTTACGAGAAGGCAAGGGTAGCCCTGTAAATGGTATCTGAACTGATGTACAGGCTTATTTGCTCACATTTCTAAGAAAACACTTTGGATGGCTACAGAAATTAGCAAAATGTTCACTGTGGTGTACCACATCAATATTATTAATTATTATACAATAATAATTATACAATTAATTAGTACAGATTACTACATAAACAGTATGCATTCCCATAAAGTGAACTATTTCATTTAGTCATCCTATAGGCAATCCAGCCAATTAATGGTGTAAAGCTAGTAGTCCTCATGTCAAGTACATGAGAAAAGTTATTAATTAATTGTTTAGGAGAAGTTGGGTATTACACAAAGGCCAGATGTGTCTGGTATCTTCTCTAATTCATCAAATTTTAGGAATCAAAGGAAACTGCAGTTACTGTACTTTGACTTTCTCTTGCTGGATATGATATGAATAGCACTATGGTAGACGTAGACGTCAATTTCTAAGTACTAGCCCTTTAAAAATCCTTCAAATTTGACTATTCACCACTTTAAAGCTGCCAAATTGCAATTTTAGCCTCTGGGGAACCTGTCCTGAAAATTTTTCTAAGTCCTGAGAAATCGATGCGATCATTAGAATGATTTTAATTCAAGTGAATATGGCTGTTTTCGATCGAAAATTACCCCCAATAACAAATTTGAATTTGGAATTTTTTTACCATTCAAAATTCAACTCAATCTGCCACTTAATGTGAAGTAAACAAAAAATTTGTGTGAAAAAAATTTTTCATCGCCTTCAATGCGCTTGGTGATCTATTTTGTGATTTCCTGAATTTTTGGCAAAGCAAAATGGGTCAGATTCACTAGTGTGCTGTAAAAGGTGCAAATGTCCGAACTCAAAACAGAACCTTATTTTTTCATATTTTACTAAATGTTATGCCTCATTTTCAGATTATTTGTTAAAGTTGATATGTGTATAAAAGCGAACAAATTATCCATGTTTAAGTGAAAAGCTGATTTTCAAGGCATATATTTGCTATTAGTTTATTTGTTGTATCACTTGTCCTTTACAGCAGATCGAGCTTCATTCATATGGCTTTTTAATTTACAAGAGCAATTTTCAAGTCAGAGCAAAAATCTGTGAAGGATATTAATATGCAAATGAGATTTCTAGGAGAAAAAAAATAAGCTTGCTTGGAGCTGGAATAATAAACACACAAATAAACAATGAGTGAGTGAGCATGCTTGAAAAAGTATTGATAACAGCCCCATGAATATTGAGGATTAAAGCTGTACCACAATATTTTTCATAGTCTGACAGAATACTTGTAAGTAAGGTCAGTAGCATGCACTAAAATTATCCATTGAGACTATTGTCTATGGAACGGAACATTGAGACTATTGTCTGTGGAACTGAAGTACACTAGGAAGAAGAAAAATCTTCATGAATATTTAGAAATCATACTGCATAAAAAGAATATTTAACTGGAAACTATTGACTGGATGATTTCTTGTATGGAGACAGACAGTTCTTCCCATTTCAGAGGAACTTTTAATGTAACCAATATGTATATGGTGCACTGTTTTATTGCCCATGGAAAATGGTTATATTTAAGAAAAACAGACATTTAATGATCCTGTTTTATAAACTATATAAGGGCTTGTTTTACTGACAGTAGGATGGAGTGCAGAGTGCTAGTGAATACTGTATGTTTTTGATATTCTGCCATAACCTCCTTGTACTAATTGCTTACCTTAAAAATTACTTTTTTAAGGCTGCCACTTGGACAGTATTTTACTGACCTAAAATACCAACCATGTCAAATATATGTTATGCAATATGGGAGCAGATGATATTCGTCTATAGCTTTGTTTCTTCTGGGTGAGGGCAGCAAATCAGTTTAGGTCTACTGTAGAATAACGGACAGCAGCCTAATCCTCCAATGAAATGGTTGATCTTTATTTGATCTGCTTAAAGGAATTAACAAGGCTACCTGCAATATGCAATAAAGATGCTAATCTATACTGCCATTATGTTACAATCAGGTGGGAGTCTGTATACTGAGTAACCCTGGGTACAGCCATAAATGGATGAGTGTGCAGGTTTAATATAGACAAAAACAAAACAGGAATACATACAAGGTGAAAAAATATAAACACATATACCGGCCAGTGATAGGCAGCCAGAGACAATATCTGGTAAACAGACCACAAGGTCAGGTCATGTGGAGTCCAAGAACAGGCAAAGGATCAAAACCATGAAATCCACAGAAAAAGGACAATGAGAGAACTGGAGCACAGGAACATGCTGGGGTTATGGATCAAAAGAAGGGATATGTCTTTGGCTGTAAGATTTATGACCAATCAAAGAGAAATGATGAGGGACAGTTTGTAAAGGGTCTTAATTACATAATGATCCGCACATGTACCTAATCAGGTGGGTGGAAGAAAGAGCTTATGTGGTAACTGCCATTAATTCTTGTGTTACTACAGTATCACACATACACCACATCAGCCAGTAACATTCCCTGATTCAGCATGGGAAAAACCTGCTATTGATATTGTGGGTCCTTTTGCTTATGCTCCTATAGACTGCAAATTTGCTTAAGCTTGATAGACTATTACAGTAAATGGGCTGAAATTCCATTTATTTCTCAAATAACATCAGCTACAGCAGGGGTGCCCGTACTGTGTTACCTTGGGATCTACTCTCGACACCTGGCCCCATCAGGAGATCGATAAACCTTGATAAAAATAGTGGGCCGTCTACAGTACAGTACAAAAGAAACACCAAGAGCCCCAATAGTGTAATATATATATTGGTAAGGGATATTGAAATAAGAATAAATAACATATACTCACAAACCAGGGTTACCAATAGGCAACCGCTGTAAAGGCAGGTGGGCAGAATGTCCTGACCCCACTCAGGATTATGAAGTCGCTCTCTGTAGATAGAAAAAGGTTATCAACCCTCCACCGAGGGTGGACTTAGTATTGTATAGAAAGAACAGAGGCGCCAAAAGGATAAAAGGATATGAACAAATTTAAAAGCCAAAACTTGGTAATCAGAGGAGGCAGTGGTGGACTTACCTCCTCTGAGCAGACACAAAACGACTGTAATTAAGCAGTCAAAATTTATTAACGAACTCCACTGAGTACAACGCGTTTCACGGGCTCAGACCCGCTTCTTCAGGCAATAAACATAGGATTTACAGCTGTGAATTTCAGAGACCAAAGTGACATATAGTATGCTATATGCTTATTCGTCAAAACAAAAACTTTTTTAATATTACAAGAGTATATATGGTGGTCGTGATTCTGGGATCCCAGCCTCCTCTGATTACCAAGTTTTGGCTTTTAAACTCGTTCATATCCTTTTATCCTTTTGGTGCCTCTGTTCTTTCTATACAGTACGGCACAAGAACAAGTATCCCAAGGCAGGGGGTGGGTGTGTGTCTGTCTATGTGAATGTCTGTATGTGTTTATGTCTGTAAGTGTGTGTGTATGTATGTATTTGTGTATGTGTGTGTGTATGTATGTATGTATGTATGTATGTATGTGTCTGTGTATTTGTGTATGTGTGTCTGCGTATGTATGTATTTGTGTATGTGTGTATGTATTTGTGTGTATGTGTGTGTCTGTATGTATTTGTGTGTGTATTTATTTGTGGATGTGTTTATGTATGTGTGTGTTTGTGTGTGTCTGTATGTATCTTTGTGTGTGCGTGTATGTGTGTGTGTATGTACGTGTGTGTGTGTATGTGTATATGTGTGTTTGTGTATGTATGCATGTGTGTGTCTGTATGCATTTTTGTATATGTGTGTATGTACATGTGTGTGTGTACATGTGTATGTACGTGTGTCTGTGTGTGTGTGTGTCTTGCCCAGACTGTTTTTTACTCCCAGTCCTGCTCTGAATAATACAGTAATACTATAGCATGGGACAATACTGGTGCACAACTCTTAAACTACATGTCCTCCCACAGGCCCCTGGCAAGTGCTGTGTTGTGCCTGTCGTAGCCTAAGTAGCCCTGACCCAGATAGTTAATCTGCTAGGCGGCTGTAAATCACACTTTGGTGAGGGAGCAGGGTGTCGGAACAGAGGATGACGGAGGCCGTGAGTGTCAGGAAGCCTGGTCAGTGACCTGTAAGAGTCGGATAGCAGAGTTTCTGTTGGTACAGCCAAGAAGGATGATGGTTGCCACTCCTCAGTATGCCCTCCTGGGCCTTCCCCTCCCCTCCTGGCACAGAGGCCTCTTCTATCGGTATCGCTATCCCTGTTCTTTCCCTCCCACACACTGCATATCAACTCCCCCATTCAGCCCACTGGCACCTCACAACTGAGGACTGGGAGAGGCAGAGGCAGGATGGAGGATGGAGGTCCTAGAGACTGTTGGATGTATTGAAACAGTAAGCCTTAGTTCTGTCTTCAACATCCCCTCGTCTCTGGTCAGTCGCGGTCTACCAGGAACATTATGGGGATCTACTGGTAGACCGCAATCGACATCCTGGGTACCCCTGAGCTACAGTAATAAAATTTCTGTCTACAGTCTTCAGCAGAGAATGTAATCCAAAAGAGTTAATATCAGACAATGGGCCACAGTTTATCTCATCTGAGTTTGAATTATTTCCGAGAGAGAGGAATATAGTGTATTACCCACTAGCAAATGGGGAAATGGAGCGATTCAACTGAAGTCTGAAAGAAGCACTACAGATAGCAAACCTTACTGGGAAAGTAGTTACAACAGTGTTCCTACATAACTACAGAGCAACATGCCATGCAAAAACCCTAGCATCTCCAGCTGAATTATTACATGGCAGACAGATGCGCACTAAGTTACATGTAGCAGACATCAAACTTCCATAAAATATTGTTCCTACAAAATCATCTACTGCAGACATTGTCAAACACCAACAAGACAAATGCAAGGCTTATACTGACAGAAAACATGTTGTAAGAGAAGTGCACTTTCAGCCTGGATCTTTAGTCGGAATTAAGAAACCAGGACTACTGAAACAAGGACTATCTAAATTTACTACACAACTTGAAGTGAGACGCCAGCGAGAACCATACATATATGAACTGTCTGATGGACGTATATGGAATACAAGTCGTCTTGTGCCTGCTATATATGACTTTGGAGAAGCTCCATTTGACAAAGGACATTTTCCTACTCCTGATGTCAACTGCAATAGTCCTGAAGAAAGTGAACCTATAAGGCATACTGAGAGAATCAGAAAACTACCTGCTTGGACCAAGGACTATGTCATGTGAAGAATATATATTATGGCTTTATGATGCATTGTTGTTGTTTATTACATTTGCCCAAATGCTTTCCTACTATAGGGGGAATATGTGGTGTTTATACAAATGGCCTGTAGATGTTACTGTGCACATGAATTATACTGTGCATGCATTGTATCTAGACTGCGCAAGGTGCTAGTGTTTTTATGTTACTGTTGTGTAATGGCTGCATGAACCTGCTAATAAAACACTGTTCTCTCTCTGCTCATCCTCGGCTATCAAAACACAACAAAGAGCAGAGAGAAATAATACAAGTGGTGCACAAGGAAAAATGGTCAGAGCCAGCTGCAAGTGGCTCATGTGGTAGGTACTCACCCCCAGAAACCTAAACACCAGAATTGGAATCTTGGCTGGTCCTGAAACATAAATTGTAATGCACTGGAATGTGTGCACAGTCTTATACCATGTGTGTGTAAACCTATTGTTTGAAGTGTGTTCATAATCTGTGCCTCTGTGGAAATGGTTGATCAGTGTAAGCTTTATATGAAATATAAAGTAGAATATTTGCAAGTGATCCAATCATATGCATGCTGTATCCATTGTTTTTGTGCATCCATGTGGTGTGTAAATAAATTATAAATAAGCTGAGTCCCTTTGGACTCACAGAACAATTACTCCATAACAAACAATGAAACCAGTTTCTATCTAAATACAAGTACCAACAATGAGGGTGACTTAAGACTTAGGGAGGAACTACACAATGTGGCTTAAGCCGACACATAGCCATGCGGATGGTTTGAAGATAACCGTAAGTGAAGGAGAAATCACAGGTAAGAACTACATTCATCCAACTGTCGGATGAAAATACAGCATGCTGCATTTCGTCGCATGGCAGTGTGACAGCTCAAGCCACATCGTGGAGTTCCTCCCTTAAACCAAATGCACATAACATCCATATGCTGCAGGGTTGATTAGTAATTAGTTCAGATGTGCATTATTAGGCAGCTGAGGAAAGCAGTGCAGTCAGCAGTATGAATTTGCCCTGCAGCAAACTAAAAGTTGTACTGTATTTGAGAAATATCACTTTTTGCTCTGCATTTTGTGACTTTGTCCCTATGCTCGTCTGATAGACAGCAGCCTACAGCAGATTCAGCAAGTACTGTAACTCAACAAAAAAGCAAGACGAGGAGGACCTGGGGGTATTTCCAGGAGAATCGATCTTGACTACTATAGGGCTATTGTTCCTCTCGGCCGATACTATAAGCCAAAACCTTATGACATTTCTTGCCTAATACTTTGATGGACTTGTTTCCTTTTTACAATACAATACAGCTTCAGTAACCACAATATGTTATCAGCATGTTCTGTCTGATAATCGATATTGTTAAGTCTCTTTCAGTGATGTTGCTGGGTAAAACACCGGCATTGATTGCGATACATACATATACTATATATATTATAACAAAAACTAATTTTTGTAATGATTAAAGATATACGATATACTGATTCAAATGTCTATCTGAGATATTTACTGTAAACAGCTACCTAAACACACAAAAGTTTTATTTTTCCTATGTGCAAAAGTTTTAGCTTCGCCCATATTTACTTTTTATGAACCCAAAGTGATGCACCGCCAACAGAAAATATAATTTGCAGATTTTGCATTTTACTGAACAGTGTGATTTTTGCAATTTAAAATTCAGTACTCTTAGACAGAAACTAGTGGTCCTCACTGACACCAAGGGGCACAAAGTGAATTTTCAAATAAAATTAGAATTTTTAAAATTCTAATTTCTAAGTAATTTTGAGCTACTTCGACTATCGAATAGCCCACAATTCGATTTGAAATTGAAAAAAGTTTAATTTTGAAGTACTGTCTCTTTGAAAAACTTTGAATTTGACTATTTGCCATGTTAAAGCTGTTGAATTGCCATTGTAGCCTATGGGGACCACCTGGAAGCTTTCCTGGAAAATCAAATTATTTTTTGAAAATCGTTCAAATCATTTGAATCGAATGAGGCAATCGAATAATTGTAATTTGATTGAAAACTAATCTATTCGATCGGAATAGGTCAATTTTCGATTGAAAATGGCCCCCCAAAAAATTAGATGGTCGAATTTCGAATTTTTTTTTATTCAAAATTCGCCCAATAGTAAATCTTGTTGCACGTGAAAAAAAATTGTCGTCCATAGACTTAAATGCATTTGGGGAATTATTGAACATTTAACAAATTTTCCGTGAAACATATCATATTCTTCCATCACTATCTATCAAAGTGCCATATTGCCATCTTAGCATTTTTTCAGGTATTTCTTACACCTAAGTTTTATTTGTGCATATGCAGCATTGTAAAGATAGAAAATGTATAAAACTATGCATGGACAAGTGTACAAATCTTACTGTGTAAATCATGGTGTGATGATGTGATAGATACCTGAGCTGGTGTAATTTTTTTTGAAGAGCAAAAAAAGAGAGAAACATCTTGGTGATTTAGGATGCTAGGGGATGGCTGCCAAATTGGCACCCCCAGTGTAGCTTTTTCTTGTTCTTTAAGCTTCTTCTTGCCTTATTTGCTATGAACAATAACTTGCCCGATTGGCTAATTTTTCCATTCGTAATTCTGGAACAACTTGAAGTTGAACTTGAACATTAAAGTTGTGTGATTTTCTGTCTGTCTGGGTGTTTCTCTATATATAATATCAGTAACTAATCTAATTGAACTATGCAAATATTCTTCTGTATATATATATATATATATATATATATATACATTCATATATATATATATATATATATACCTAAATAGTGTCTAATTTCTATCTTAAGGGAGGAAGGGGTAGGAGAGAAGAGAATTAATTTTTTTTCTGAAGTTTACATTAAATCAAAAACTCTGATCTAGGTGTCTGTAGCACAAAAAAAAAGCAACTGGACCAAATATAATATTACATCTTTTAACACTTTAACAACAGATGATGTTACAAGTGACGCTCCTAATCAAACAGAAAATGAAATGCCAATAGTCCATCATCCCTAAAATGTAAGAGAGGATCATGTTGTCATGCGCCAACTAGTGATGGGCGAATTTATTCGCAAATTTGCAGCGGGATCTCGCTATTCCCCACAGGTAAATAAATTTGTGAAACACCAGCAAATTTTTACCTGGCAAAAATTTGCCGGCGTCTCGTTTTGGACGTGGGTGTTTGTTTTTGGATGCTGGCATCCATTTTTGTACACCGGCTCCCATTGCCGGCATCTAAAAATGGAGGCCAGTGTTCATTTTTTCCCAAAATGAGACATATTGGCTTTTCACAGATTTCTCACCGTTTCGCAAATTTCTCTAAACATTAGAGAAAAAAAAAACGCAGCCGATTCGCCCACCACTAGCACCAACCATTTCCTAGCTGGCCAACAACACCCATATAGTGTTTATGGTGCAACAATACCCAACATAAATGCTGGTACAGATGCAGCCACTTGGATTTGTGTGTTAAATGCGTCGTGACTCAGAGTTAATTGAAGAAACTGTGTTATCTAAAGTTATCTTAACTCATTTAATGCATTTAACCTTTTCATAAGCATACCAAAGTACCATTGTTTTCAATGGTGAACTCTTTAATTGGATGGGATGCTGTGACACAATATTCTGTGTTAAGTGGGAAAAATTGGATATCTGAGGTAAGTTATTCTGTGTCAAACACACAATCCAAAGTGGCTTCATCTGTAGTAAATACAAACAAACAGGGGGGTGTGGGAGCACTCGAAGGCTAAGTTAAATATATTTAAATGTAATGGGTGTGCACCATGCACTTTCCCTGGGCCCCTGTTTCCTAAATAATTCAATATAATTGCCTAGTGCATATGTTTACAGAAACAGGGGATTTTTAGTTACAAAGTTATGATCATAAAATTGATAAGCCACCATACCACGTCAAGGTAAACCCCATATGGCGGTCCCTAACTTATAATAAAGTTTAATACTTACTGCATAATAGCATTGCCTGTTCTCAGGAACCTTGGTTTCAGTATAAGGGCTATATCCTCCCCCGCCAGTATTTCGGCTTTTAAGAGAGAGAGATTCCCAGACCAACGCCCATTTTAAAATCATAGGGCCACCATTGGTTTAAAGTGAGGGCATGGGGTGCTACAACCACTGAAGCTCAGCCTCA
Source organism: Xenopus borealis (assembly GCA_024363595.1). Classification (NCBI taxonomy): domain Eukaryota; kingdom Metazoa; phylum Chordata; class Amphibia; order Anura; family Pipidae; genus Xenopus; species Xenopus borealis. The sequence continues at coordinate 125,346,990 of CM044442.1, forward strand.
GCTTCCGACTAAGCACAAAATACAAACAAACAGGGGGGTGTGGGAGCACTTGAAGGTTAAGTTAAATATATTTAAATGTAATGGGTGTGCACCATGCACTTTCCCTGGGCCCCTGTTTCCTAAATAATTCAATATAATTGCTTAGTGCATATGTTTACAGAAACAGGGGATTTTTAGTTACAAAGTTATGATCATAAAATTGATAAGCCACCATACCACGTCAAGGTAAACTTATAACTTATAATAAAGTTTAATACTTACTGCATAATAGCATTGCCTGTTCTCATGAACCTTGGTTTCAGTATAAGGGCTGTAGTAACCTAACAACAATGACACTACTTGTACGATGTTCCAACAGCTTGACATCATGATCCTTTTTACACAGTTACCTTCCACATCCTTATTCCAATGTGTCTCCTTATGAGTGGACAACACAAAGGCCTTTTTTTGAAACAATTGATACCTACAAAATCAAAGTCCTCTCCAAATGTAACCAATACTTTAAAAATTCTAAAACAGAAAACTGCGTTAGAACAAAAGAGCTTATTTAGTGTTTAATGGTCATAATGTGACAATCTGTAGTCAAATAATATAGGCAAAACAAGTCATACTATAAATGAAGTAGAATGTGAGGAGGAAGAAGAAGCACAATCATATGATAATGTTGTGTTTTTAAGAGAAGGAGAGGAGACAGAGAAGAACCAGGAACCATGAGAAAATTACTATTCTGAAAGTGCACTGGATCCATTCCATTTGTAGGATAAGGCATTCCAATCTTTCAACAATTTCTTTGTGGAAACACACATAAGATGCCATAATTATATGGTTTGTAGAGTATCAAATTGAATTCCTTGAGCAAAATTTGTCTATACAACAAAACCTGTTTGAAATCAGTTGTCAATTGCTAGATCATTTCATCAATGTGTAAGCTTGTAGAAAACACTCAAATAATCTCTGACATAATTCCCATATCTGCCGACAATACACCAACCACTTTATCACTTTATGTGGCACAATGCCAAAAGAAATCTGATTTTATCAACAAGATTGCCTGTGTTACTCAACCGGCTGAGACAACAAATTGCTACAGCATGTCCCACTTCCAATATTTCCAAAAATGGGGTGAGAACTGTCTCCAGCTCATTTATATCCTATTTAAGGATTCAAGTCCAAAATTGCACTGCATACTCCAGGTGAGGCCTTACCAGTGACCTATAAAGTATGTTTTCATCTCATGAGTTTATTCCTTTTTTATACAAGCCACTTTAGTGGCCACAGAATGACGTTGCCTGAAATTAAACAACTTGTTATTTACAAAAAAAAAACATAGGTCCTTCCCAGTTAAGGACACTCCCAACACAACTCACAGTTTAAATGTTAAAAATAAGGTTTTCTTACATGTAGTCAAGGTTTACTTCCAATTCTATAGAAAAGTGTAGATTAAGGGAAAATGTCATACATACACACATGTTCAAGTATAAAACAATATTCTCCATCAAACATATAACTTTGGTTGTAACACCTACACCACTGATTTCTTACTGAGATGTCTGCTTGCACCCTGTTTGAATGAGCAAGTGTAATGTGAATTGGAGAGGTAGTTACAGAAGGAAGATGTTAATAAAGTTTTATTACACAACAAAGAGTACCCTCACATAAACGCTATTTAGTGTGGTTGGGACACCAAGAAATGTTTTGAAGCATGTAATGTGCAAATTACAATTGTCTAAAAAATAGTCAGGGTCAAACAGCATTACAATGATCCTGCTTAAAAAGAAAGAGTGAAATTAACAACATCAAATGAAAATAAACAGGTACATAGTAGTGATGGGCGAATTTATTCACCAGAGGCGAATTCGAGGCAAATTCCCGCGATTCGCCGCTGGCGAATAAATTCACGAAACGCCAGCGAAAATTTGCCAAAAAAAATTTGCCGGAAAAAACGAGTCACGCATCGTTTTTGACGCGACGTGACGAAAAAAAAAGTTCTAAGATATTTGACATGACTAAACTATGCCAACATATTTAGTATTATATGGGAAATTGAAAAAATCGGGAAAAATACTTACCTACAAGCCAAACACCACTTAATTGACCAGGTTAAAAATGCCTGTAAAATGATGAATTGCAAAGAGTCATGTGCACCCAGGGATAAATAAATGACAACTTTTTTAAAGTTTCATAACTTCAGTCAGTGACCTAGAGAAAGTGAATTGAGGCATACCACTGACAAAATCTTCTGATGACTAAAAGCTGTCAGATGCTAGAATTTGACAGGTTGCCAATAATTTGGTGAAGACCAGAACTGCCCTATTTATGCCAGAGGATCAATATAATTTTGGATAAGCTCATACAGATCCATAAGACGCTGGCTATTAAATCAATATAAATATCAAAATGTAAGAAATAAAAATAAGACAAACAGGCCATAAATTTTGAATCAGTTTTCGTTTTTTTTTTTTTTTAATAATAGAACATTTGAAAGTACATTTGTTATTGAAATATACATTGGTGTAGTTGTAAGTGCCTTTAAAAACACATTCATAACAAGGTGCATGTGTGAGAATAGAAAGAGGGTGAAAAGGCTTTAGAGATAGGCGAAAGAGCCAGTTCAAAGTGGTGTAAGGGAAAACAGAAGTTATTGCTAAAGACTGGATGCAATAAGCGCTTTTGTGTTGAATTGAATTGTGAAAATTAGCATTTCAGCTAATTTCAATATGCCATTCTGTAGCAAAATCATTGCTAATGGAAAGATGAATTGGTTAATGCGATGTGTTTAGCACAATTAATTGTAAAGTGGACACACGAAAAGTTGTTCAAATTGTTCATATTTTGGTTTACTGTCACTGTACATTTTGGCGAAATTAGAAATATAGGAGAGAGGGGGGCTGTGCCACATAAGTTCTAGGGACTTAGTGATAAAGTACAACTTCTGAGAGCTAGAGTTTGAAAAAGGATCCATTATGTGGAAAACAAAGATGAAATAATAACAAATTGTCAGCAGATTAGAGACACTTTTGACACAAGAAAGGAAAGTAAGTAAGCAGTATAATCATATTTTCAAAGTCTGACAGAATGATCATCAGAAAGGTCTAGAGAAGAAAATTGGAAAAGTAAGTAAGTATTTTATGAGATGAGAAGAATCTATTGGCCAAATGCTATGATTTTATTAAGTTTTAAACAAAATTAAACAAAACCAGGCAGGGCTAAAGTCTACGTACTCACAGCCATCAAATATTTATTTTGATTTATTCATCTTGTAGTAGGTTGATCAAAGCTAATTGCACATAGAGATATTGCATTTTCTCATCAGCCCTGGATTTTTGGTATTATTGTTAACATAAATTTCAATTAGCTAATTTACTTTTGATTGAGCAATACAGATTTGTCTCTGATCTCAAAGCTAGTTTACTAGTCCTATATAAAAATTTGTATAAAGGTGTTCTTTACTTCATAAAAAAAAACAAATGGAGTATTTGAAAAAAAATATTAACATGTGAATTAGTGCTACTGAACTCTGGAAAATACCAAGTTTTCATGCTGGAATGCTGAGCAAAATTCTATACTAGTAGTAGTACTGTATTTGTGGTGTCCTCAGGCTTGGATTTGTGGAAAAGCAACCAAGGCCCGGGCCTTGGGTGGCAGGATTTTAGATGGTGGCATGCTGCCCAACTACACTGACATTGGTTCAAAAACATTGGGGTTGCGCAGGTGATACAATAATTTTTTTTAATTTCCCCATTGCTCCAGTCCCAATGATGAAAAAGGGGAGGCTACAGGGGCAACGAAGGGCAGTAGGCCAAGGGGTGCCCACTATCTAAATCCAGTTCTGGGTGACCCGTAACTTATTCTTCCATAAAATTCTACTTTGGTATTCTGCCTTATGAATTTCATACTCTCTGGTACTTACTCATAGGCAATTATCAGCGCTATGAAATATGTTGGTGCTATAGAAATACATGTTAATGTTAATAATAATCATAGCGCTATGTTAAGAGAAAGCATTTGCTGTCCAAAAGAGAAAGGATCATGGTGTAAGGCCTGAAGGCTCCGGAGTTAGTAGCGGACCAAGGAGGAAACACCAGTCCGCTATAGTTCACAGTGCAGGTAGGGATCAGGAGTAAATCGTAGTCAGAGTCCAAGCAAGTAGTGCGCGATCAATCAGGCACCGGCGTTCGTTCCGGCGCAGGCAAGGTCGCACCATTAGGGCGAATCCTTACAGTACCCCCTCCACAGGGGAGCCCCAGGACCACCAGGACCAGGCTTCAAAGGAAACTGACGATGGAACCTCCGAATAAGAAGAGGGCCATGAACATCAGCAGCTCTTATCCATGAACACTCCTCTGGACCGAATCCCTTCCACTCGATCAAGTATTGTAGAGCACCCCCTAAAATCCGAGAGTCCAGAATTCTGCTAACTTCAAATTCTTGATGGTCATCAACAATCACTGGGGTTGGAGATGAAGAAGAGGAGGCCACTGCAGGCTTGAGAAGAGAACATGGAACACATTCGGAATTCTCATTTCAGGAGGAAGTTGAAGGCGGACAGCTACTGGATTAACCACCTCGAGTACTGAGTAAGGACCAATGAACTTTGGGCCCAGTTTAGGTGTAGGAACCTTAAGGCGGATATTCCTGGTAGAGAGCCACACCTTATCACCCAGTTTGTAAAGAGGAGTAGAGATTCTTCTTCTATCAGCAAACTTTTCTCCAGATTAGCCTTGGTGGCGTTCCAGATGGCAGACATATGTGCAGCTTGATCGTTGGCCGCGGGGACATTAGTTAGAACAAAGTCCTGTGGAAAAGCGAAGGGATGAAGACCGTAGACACAAAAGAAGGGGGATCTACCAGAAGAATCATGAAGGGTGTTGTTGTGTGCGAACTCGGCCCAAGGAAGCAGGTCAGCCTAATCGTCCTGGCACAAGGAAACGTGACATTGAAGGAATTGTTCCAGTGCCTGATTTACTCTCTCAGTAGCACCATTAGATTGGGGATGATAAGATGAAGAGAAGTGGAGAGAGATGTTGAGAGCTTTGCAAAGTGATCTCCAGAACTGAGAGATGAACTGGGAACCACGGTCAGACACGATTTCAACTGGAAGTCCATGCAGATGGAAAATGTGTGAAATGAAGAGTTGTGACAGTTCAGGAACAAAGGGGAGTTTACGGAAAGGGATGAAGTGGGCCATTTTACTAAACCTTTCAATCACCACCCAGATCACGGTGTGCCCTTGAGAAGCAGGGAGATCCACAATGAAATCCATTGCCAGGTGGGTCCAGGGATGAGAAGGAATGGGTAGCGGAAAAAGCAATCCCTTAGAAGGAGAACGACCCGCTTTAGAGGTACCACATACATTGAGACGAACTTCTTGACGTCCTTGCGCAAGGAAGGCCACCAGACAAGGTGTGACAGGATTTTGGTGGTTTTCCTAACTCCAGGGTGGGCAGCTTGTTTGGAGTTATGGGACTGGGAAAGAACCAAGTTCTGGAGGAACAAATGCTATTCCCATGGGAGTATCAGGTGGGGCAGAGGACTGTGCAGATAACAATTGCGAGGCCATGGAGGGAATCAGGGCGGAAACAAACTTAGTAGGAGGTATGATAGAATCCGGAGATTCAGAATTGGGATCTTCAGGAGAGAAACTTCGGGAGAGAGCGTCAGCTTTTTTATTTCTGGAACCGGGGCGAAAGGTAATGATGAAATTGAAACAAGAGAAGAAAAGTGCCCATTGACCCTGTCTGGGATTCAGTCTCTTGAAACATTGAATATATTCCAGGTTCTTATGATCTGTATAGATGGTTACAGGTACCGAAAAACCTTCCAGCAGGTGTCTCCACTCCTCTAGGGCGAGTTTGATGGCAAGCAACTCGTGGTTTCCCACATCATAATTCCGCTTGGCAGGGGAGAATTTCCTGGAAAAGAAAGCACATCACATGGCAATCTCTGTGACAGAACAGCTCCACCTCCCACATCGAGGCATCAAACTCAATATAAAATGGGAAACAAGGATCAGGAAGCCTAAGGACCGCAGAAGGGAAAAAGGATTCCTTGAGGGACTTGAAGGCTTTCAGAGATTGCGGGGTCCAATTTTGAGGCTTCGCTCCTTTACGAATGAGTGCCAGAATCGGAGAGATCTTGGAGGAGAAACCTTTAATAAATTGGCGGTAGTAATCGGCAAAACCAATGAACCACTGGATAGCTTTTGTGCTGGTGGTGAGAGGCCAGTCACGTCACAACGCAGACGTGCGTGCGTTTTGACGCACGCGACCATTCCGATGCGCGTGACCAATCAGCTGCCACAGGCAGGAGGATGTAGATGAGGTTGCACCATCAGGACGAATCCTTACAGATGGGCATTAAACCTAAGTAGGTTGTAGGCAAGGCAGCTAAACTTATACTGCAGAGAGACAGAGCTGGACATAGCCAGGCAGACTAGGTCAGAACCAAGAAAAAACTGCAGAATTGTAAAAAGAGCCAGGGTCATGGAAACAACACGGGAAGCCAGGGAAGCAGAAAACAACAATAGGATTCAGGGACACAAGGGACAAACATGTAACAGTAATGAATGAGTACAGAGCTGGGGATATTTAAGCCACTGATGGCTAACTCTGAGCATGCCAACCTCAAATAGGTATGCCAGCCAGTGAACCAGGACCTTAGCTGTTTGTTTATATAGCACAGAGACATGGGGGCAAATTTTAAGTGATTATTTGCCATACATACAATCTGCAGAGACATTGTTAATTCAATAACAGGTGTAGAGGAAAATTAGCTATTGAAGAGTTCATCACTAGCAATGTTTCACACCTTTTTGTGAGGGGAATTTTAGCTCAGGCGAACAGTTGTTACTACCCAAATTCACTAAAGTGTGAATTTTCCATTATGTTACCCCTTTCACCAGAATCTGCTTCACCATGTTATACCAGGGGAGCTGATAGTATGAAGCTACATCCTCCTCAAACTTATGTCAGTGACATCATATCCTGTATGCCGAAAAGTTATTAAAAAAAAGACAAAACACTGTTTTTTTCATATTTTAAAGTGGGATTGTGTTTAAAAGTTGTAACTATTAAATATTTTTTTTCCTATTTTTTTCACTGGTGAAAACTTGACAGTGTTCGTCTGCCGAGTCATTACTTCGCATTTTGATGAATTAGCGTATGTGCTGCAAATTAACATCTGATGAGCCTACCGAGGCGAAAATTCGCCCTTTAGTGAATTTCCCCCATAGAGACTTCATAGGTCACTGTTTTAAATCACGAATGTTAGATTCTGTTTATATGCATTTATAACATTGCTTTTAATTGGTCCTAGTGGGACCTACTAAGTTTTGTCGTCTAGAGGAGGTCTCCATTTTATAGAAGCAGTGTTCATAAATGTTATCTCTCCTGAATGCAACAAAGCATTTGTCTATGTTCCGTGGGGAGGAATTTATGATTAATTTTAGGATTAGTAAATATCTTTATTAAATACTAATGATTTAAAAGGTAGATCGAGTGTTCTGGGAACACAAAGACCTCAGTGTCAGGAGATCAAGGCTAGCACCAAGGGCATCAAAACATTTATTTCTTCTTGAGCCATGCTTTCATAAAAATTTTATTGGTCACCTTTTGTGGTTTGAATGCTAATGCAAAACTATAAAAATTATGATAGAAACTAAAGTTACATTGGATGCTTTGCTTATATTGAGCATGCATAGAACAGCTTGATAATTTCATGCAATTTAAGGAATATTTAAAAGACAAATTATATATATTTATATATATATATCTATATCTATATATACATATAGATATATATATATATATATATATATATATATATATAAATAATAAATAATGAGAACACTCACGGCATTATTTATTATTTGTAAATTGATTTTTGTTCAGCACCCGGCTGTGATCGCTTTTTTTGGGGAGGTGAGTGCCGGTTTATAACACTTTGTATATATATATATATACGTATATATATATATATATATATATATATATTTAAAAACAGATTTAAAGTTCTTTGTAAAATAGTAATGAGAAACAATAATACAGTAACATACTTAAACAATTGCAAATATTGTGTATATATTTTCCTGACACTGATAAACTGATATTTAATTTCTGGTGAGGCCAAGTAAATCTGTATCTTGTATTGCTAACCTAATATAGGTGTCTGTGTATGTTAAATCCAAAATAATTTAAACTTTAATTAAAAACACTAGGATTATTTTCCTTGCAAAAGAATAAATTAAATCTTAGTTGTATTTCAAGTCTATCTTGATTGATCAACTTTTGTAATCTTTTTATGAGTAGTACTGATAGAACAATTGGTTCCAGTGTGTAAAAATTGTTAATCCCATTGTGCACTTTGCATTAGGGATTAACTATTCAGTAGGGGTTCTTACTTTTTGCTTCTAATGTGTTGAGTGATGAAAATCATTGCTGTTTTATAGATCCAACCTGAAATTGTAGATGCACATTTAAATAGTATAAAGATATTCAGAGGAAATTATTTTTCTAATTACATAGTAACATAGATTAGTTAGGTTGAAGACACATGTCCATCAATTTCAACCTTATTTTAACCTGCCTAACTGCTAGTTGATCCAGAGGGAGGCAGAAACCCAATCTGAAGCCGCCTTTGACGGGAAAATATTCCTTCCTGACTTCAAAATGACTAGACCCTGGATAAACTTGTACTGTTAACTATCTTCCCTGTCTTCCCTCACTTCCTAAAAAGCCATCCAACCAGCTATGGGTGAATTTCAGCAATGATTTTGCAAAACGGCAAAAAATTCACAAAGTGTGACTTTTGACATTGTCAACAATTTTCTGGGACTGGCGACAATTTACCACTCTTAAGTCAATGGGTGCGTGTTAAATTTTTTGACGACAGCAAATTTTTGCTGCTGTTTCACAAATTAATTTTATTATAACTTTGACGCTAATTCACTGTAGGCGAATAAATTCGCACATCACTACAACCAACCCCTTCTTAAAGCTATCTAATGTATTAGCTTGTATAACTGATTCAGGGAGAAAATTCCACATCTTCAAAGCTCCCACTTTAAAAAAAAACCCTTCCAAATATCATCAACATACTGGTGGCTTTTAAATGCATATGCTCCATATCAGTATATTATAGTTGAATTTATACAGTATTATTATAGGTTAGGTTGAACTTTTCCATCAAGTTCAACCTTTAAAGTCTATAAATAACCTGCCTAATTGCTAGTTGATCAAGTGGAAGGCAAAATATTTATTTTCTATAGTAAGTTAGGCTGAAAAAAAGTTTGAACCTTTGAACTCTATTTTAACCTGCCTAACTGCTAGTTGATCCAAAGTAAGGCAGAAATCCCAATCTGAAGCATCTCCACCTCAAAGGGGAAAAAACCTTCCAGACTCCAAAATGGCACGCGGACCAATTCATTGGATCAACTTGTACTATGAGCTATCTTCCATAACCCTGTATTCCCTCACTTGCTAAAAAGCCATCCAAGCCCTTTTAAAGCTATCTAATTGTAGGATCCCTTTTTATACATAGTTATCATATCATAGCTAAGATTTTCCGTACCTTTAATCAGTTTATTAGTTGTCCTCTGTACCATTTCTAATTTAATAATGTCCTTTTTGATCACTGGCGACAAAAACTGTATGGTATATTCTAGATGGGTCCTTGCCAGTGCTCTATGCAGTGGAATAATTACTTCTTCCTGATGTGAATCAATGCCCCTTTTAATACAGCTCAATAACTTATTGATGCCTCTGATCGACATTGCTTTATGCAGCCAAATTTATTATATACAAGGACTCCAAGGTCTGTTTTCATTATGGATTTGCCTAGTGAAGTCCCATTAAGGGTATAAATGTATATTTTTACATCCCAGGCGCATGACTTTACATTTATCAACACTGAATCTCATTTGCCACTTAATTGCCCAGATTTCCAGTTTGTCAAGATATTGTCAAGATCCTGTTGCAAGCATGCTGCATCCTGGGTGGAATTAATTGGACTGGATAGTTTGTGTCATCTGAAAACACTGATATTTTACTTTTAATACCCTCCCCTAAGTCATTAATGAGGGACCCCACTAAGAACCTTACTCCAAATAAAGTATGTACTAATAACAACCACCCTTTGTACGTGATCCTGTAGCCAGTTTCCTATCCATGTGCAAATGACTTCATTAAGCTCAGCAGGCCTTAGTTTAGAAAGCAGTCATTTGTGTGGCACAGTATAAAACGCTTTAACAAAATCCAACCTTTCTTTTCATTAAACAATGTTCCTCTTCAATCAAATGTGGGAATTTGTCAGGAAAACATCATGGGGATATGTAATCAACTACATAGAAGAATAGTAGAATTTTATTATTTATGTGACAGCAAGTAAATTGTTGAACAGTGTATGACTTTGTGTGTTGAAGCTACTATGAAATTTCGAGGACAAGTAAAATATTCCACTGTAAAGAAATTGGGTGAATGAAAAAAATGTATCATTGTGTGAAAAGATACATGGAGGAAATTGTTGCATGAGACAGAATCAAGTGGGGAAGAAAATTTGCTGACTGTACATTGAATGGAAAGTATCCAATTTATCTTATCAGTTTAGTACTTTTTAGCTTTCTCAGTGCTACCGCTGCAAGTTCATGGTCATGATCTTTTAAGCACTGGGAGATTTCTTTTCCAAGAATTGATAAGTAATAAGCAATAAGACAAATTTCAGACCGTTCAAGTAAATAAACACAATAATATAAATTCATCAAAGCGAGATCAGTCTTCAACATATTTTATTTTTTTCAAACATTTTCTCACATTCTAAATAATTTATCATATATGCTGTAAAATAAATGTAGGATGGGATCTTCTTTATTCATCACATTTTCAGAGCTTATCTTGAGATTTCTTATTTCTCTCATGCTTAAGGTTTTTTCTTATATCTAAAGTGTAACATTTCTTATTACTAATTTTATAAAATAATCATTAAAGACAAAGAACAAAAATACCATTATGGGTTAATCTGCACCTCTCATCCCTTAATATCGCTAATGACTACATAAACCATCCAAGAAACTGTGGGGGCAAATGTCAAATAGTAAAGGATTCAAAATTCGATCACATTTTCAAAAAGATTTGAATTCAAATTTTCGAATGTTTTTGAAGACCAATTTGACCATCAAATTTTGAAAATTTGATCGAGTTGAATGATTTGAATAATTCGAATAAAAATCTATAAGAATATTCGACAGTCGAATAACTTGCCCTTTAAATTTTTACTCGACTGCCTAGTTCGCCAGTTTCAACCTACCAAATTGGTTTTAATTATTTCTGATCGAATAAAAATTTTGGATGGAATGGTTAAAATTGTTCGAATCATTTTTATCGATCAATTGAATTCTTTCTATTCGATCGTTCAAATGATCGAATTGCGGATTCGAAGGATTTCAATTCAACCACAATTCGATTGGCGAATTTACTCTTGAATTCAACCAATAGTAAATCTGCCCCATGCTGCACATACTCACATTCCTACCAACCCCACCATAAATGAACATTTATTAGATATACCACTATCTATATTAATTGCATATTTTAGTATCACTATAGCTTTGATTTTAGTTTAATAAATCATCCAAGTTTGTTCAAGAAATCATCCAAGCCCTTCTTAAAGGCCCTAACAGAATAACATAATCTGGTAGGGTATTCCACAACCTTGCTGTACTCACTGTGCCTATCCACTTAGGTTGCTTCAAATGAAAGTTCATTCTGGTGTAATAATACATTTTTATGGAAAAAAAGATCTTCTTCTATATGGCTATAATGCCCCTTATAAACATCTTTTTTTCCAGAGAGAACAACCAAAACCTTGACAATCTACCTTCATAATTTAAATCTTCCATCCCCTTAACCAGTTTAGTTGCACATCTGTGCTCTTTCTCCAGTTCCTGCAATGCACTGCATACTCAAGGTGAAGCCTTTAAGAACCTTTAAAACTCTGGGAAAAATTTTAATTCAGGCAAGTTTTCTGCTCTATTGTTCTTTGGAATGGTCGATGAGGCTTTTGGTGGAGCTTATATTCAGCAAATGTCAAATTGTGATATGATTATGTGTTTCTGCATGCTACTTTTGCTCTTGTTCTACTTAGAAGATCTTAACATCACTACCATAGGATTACAGATTGATGATAAACACAATTAAGGAAACGTTTAATAATCATTATTGGTCAAATAAAGGGAAAGTAAAAAACATTTTGAACACATATATTGGAAAAACAACCTGGACGACAAGCCTCTGCAATAATAACTGCACAAATTGTTTCCAGAAAGAAGAAACAGTAAAAAGATGGCAGGTGGAAATATACACACTGCATAAAAGCAGTCTAAGTAATCACAAATCCACATGAAAGGTTACTGAATAATTCATCTTCTATTGGTTTCATATATTTTGTCCAGCAAACAAACAGTGTGGAGCTTGTCTCTGCAAAAAAAGTCATCCATATGAATTACCAAGGTTATGTATTACATCCTGGGAATAATTAAATGAACTGCTTGCGATGAACTGGCAATTCAGGAAAATGATGGCAGTTTGCAGCAAACATCTAATTCAGGGCTTACAACTGATTCATTCTTTAGTTCTAAGACTATTATTACATGTTCATGCACAATAAGGAAAGTGTCTGTGATATCATCAACATACCGTACTGGTGGCTTTTAAATACATAAGCTCCATATCAGCATATTATAGTCCATCAAGTTCAACCCCTCCAAATCAAAACCCAACATACATACACACACACCTACACTCTTTCACACAAACCATGTATGCCCATAGCTCTACTAACTGTAGAGTTTAGTATCAAAATAGCCTTTGATATTATGTCTGTCCAGAAAATCATCCAAGCCCCTTTTAAAAGCATCAACAGAATCAGCCATCACAACATCACCGGCAGTTTATTCCACAACCTCACTGTCCTCACTGTGAAGAACCACCTACGCTGCTTCAAATTAAAGTCTTTTTCTTCTAGTCTGAAGGGGAGGCCTCTGGTAAGGTGATCCTCTTTATGGGTAAAAAGGTCCCCTAATATTTATCTATAATGCCCTCTAATGTATTTGTAAAGTGTAATCATGTCCCCTCGCAAGCGCCTTTTTTCCAGAGAAAACAACCCCAACCTCAACAGTCTACCCTCATAATTTAAGTCTTCCATTCCTCTAACCAGTTTAGTTGCATGTCTCTGCACTCTCTCCAGCTCATTTACATCCCTCCTAAGGACTGGAGTCCAAAACTGCACTGCATATTCCAGATGAGGTCTTACTAGGGATCTATAAAGAGGTATAATTATGTTTTCATCCCTTGAGTTTATGCCCTTTTTATGCAGGACAGAAGCCTATTTGCTTTAGTAGCTACAGAATGACACTGCCCAGAATTAGACAACTCGTTATCTATAAAAACGCCAAGATCCTTCTCACTTAAGGAAACTCCCAACACACTGCCATTTAGTGTATAACTTGCATTTATATTATTTTTGCCAAAGTGCATAACTTTGCATTTATCAGCATTGAACCTCATTTTCCAGTTTGATGCCCAGTTTCCCAACTTAGACAAATCACTCTGCAAAGTGACAGCATCCTGCATGGAACCTATAGTTCTGCACAATTTTGTATTGTCTGCAAAAATAGAAACCGTACTATCAATGCCCACATCCAGTACAGAGCCCTGCGGTACCCCACTAACAACACTGGTCCAATTAGAAAATGTTCCATTTACCACCACTCTTTGTAGTCTATAATTTAGCCAGTTCTCTATCCAGTTTCAAATACTATGTTCTAGGCCAACATTCCTTATTCTAGCCAGTAACCTTCTGTGTGGCACTGTATCAAATGCTTGAGCGAAGTCCAAGTAAATCACATCCACAGCTATCCCAGAATTGAGGTCCCTGCTTACCTTCTCATAAAAAGAAATTAGTCTGGCAAGATCTATTATGCATAAAACCATGCTGGCACAAACTCATAGTATTGTTATTTGCTATGAAGTCCAGTATCCTATCCTTTATTAATCCTTCAAAAAGCTTTCCTATCACCAACGTCAGACTAACTGGCCTATAGTTTTGAGGCAGAGAATGGTATCCATTTTTGAATAGCGGCACCACATTAGCAATTCGCCAGTCTCTGTGCACCATGCCAGACCTCAGTGAATCCTGAAAAATTAAGTAAAGAGGTTTGGCAATCACAGAGCTAAGCTCGTTAATTACCCCTGGATGAATCCCATCTGGCCCTGGACCTTTGTTTATCTTAAAATTAAACTTGGGACTATTAATAAGGAAACCTTCATTAGCTGGTTCCTCACTTCTGTAGGTGAGGTTGAACTTGTCCATCAAGTTCAGCCTTTAAAGTTTATGTATTACATAGATTATCAAGAGGAAGGCAAAAACAAAATCTGAAGATTCTCCTATTTGCCTCAGAGAGGGAAATTGTCTCTCTTGACTGCAAGATGGCAATTAGACAAGTCCCTGTATCATCTTGTACTATGAGCTACTGTATCTTCCATAACCCTGTATTCACCAGCTCCTTCTTAAATCTATCTAATGTATCAGTCAGTACAACTGATTTAAGGAGGGAATTTCAAATCTTCACAGCTCTCACTGTAAAAAAAAAACCCTTCCAAATATTTAGCCCGAACCTCCTTTCATCCCCATTATATATTTATACACATTTATCATATCAGGGATATCACTAGTGATGGTTGAATTTGACTCATTTCACTTCTCCAAAAATTTGCAAAAAGACAAAAAACTTCCAAATACATTTAAATCTATGGGCGACAATTTTTTTTGATGCACACCAATTTTTTTTACCCATTGAGTCTATGGGCATCTTTTTCACAGTGAAGCCTTGCAAAAAAGTATCTCATCACTGTATTTCACCCCCCAATCACCTCTTCTCCAGTGCAAGCAACCCCAACTTGGCAAGTCTTTCCTCTTAGCTTAGATTTACCATATTTTTTACTAGCTTAGTCGACCTTCACTGGAGCCTCTCTAATTCAGTTATATCCTGTTTTGGAGGAGTGTTGGAGACCAAAACTGTACAGCATATTCTAGATGGGGCCTTACCAGGGCTCTGTACAGTGAAAGAATTACCCATTTCTCCCAGGAGTCTATGCCCCTTTTAATACAGCTCAAAACCTTATTTGCCCTTGACGATGCTAATTGGTATTGCTTGCTACAGCGAAGTTTATTATCTACAAGGACTCCAAGGTCCTTTTCCATTATGGATTTGCCTAGTGCAAACCCATTAAGGGTATAAGTGGCTTGGATATTTTTACATCCCATGTGCATGACTTTACATTTATCAGAGTGAATCTCATTTACCACACCACTCAGATTGCCAGTTTGTCAAAATACTGCTCCTAGATGAAATTAATTGGACTGCATAGTTTGTTGTCATTTGGAAGACACTGATACATTACTTACAATACATTTCTCAAAGTCATTAATAAACAACGCTGTACCCCATCCTGTAGTTAGTTTCTAAATGGCTTTATTTAGCCCAACAGCCCTTAGTTTATTATGCAGTCATTTAATGGGCACTGTAACCGCTTTGGCAAACTCCAAAAAAAATCACATCTGCTGCTCCTTCTCTCTCTCAGCTTGGTTACTTCTGACATCACTTATGCCATCTAACACTTGTTCTTCCATTAGCCTGTAGAGACCCATAAGGTTAATGTGCCCCTATGGCATTTATCCCTCCCCTTCCTGATCTCCTGATGCTGGGCTCATATAGCTGGATGTTTCCAGGGAGCCTGGGTACCACAAGGCCCAATAAAGCCACGTTGCCCTAGAGGGATCAGTACCTCTAGAGAGATAAGTCTGGGAGCAGGGACCCCATGAATGAGCAGTGACCCCATGAATAGGATATTACCTGTAATAGCATGCTCTAGGAAAGTAAGATAGGTTAAGTAGCAAGAGCAGCTTGGCTCCAACTAGAAGGGATGGCAAGGAGGTAGCTCTTCCCTCATGCAAGACTGGCCTGTAGTATAGAGACATAGTCTAATAAAGAATTAGGGCTAGTGAGTTCCCTGATCCAATGTGTGAGGATCCAGGTCACAGTGCTGAGATCCTGAGGGTCTGTCAATCCAGGTGTGATCTATCGCCTCAGGGAGTTCCATTGTGCTGTCTCTGAAGGACATGTAGCCATGTCATGATTATCTGCTGGGGCATTGTAAGTACAAAACCTGTGGATCATGAGTCTCTGACAAATAGAAGTTTGTTCCGTTTGACTGAAAGACCATCCTAGCGCCCAGTTCTTCATAGATTTATCAACAGTAGCCTGTGAGAGTTGTAGTGCACTATACTAAACCTTCACTTCTTCAAATTTTCAAAGGCTCTACCTTCAGTGTTAGAGTCAAGTGTAACCCATGCTTTAGTTTATTAGCTGTTGATCAACCCCGTTGGCCTGTATAGTACAAAATCCTGTTACAAGCCGTTTAGATTTTTTTTTAAATATTCTAATTAATCATTTTGTAAAACAGCAAAAACATTTTATTTTTTCTATGTGTCATCCCATTTACTTAACTTTATCTTCAATGCAAAAGCACAACGTCTAGTTTGTTATTCAGTGCAGAAATAATAAATCCACATTAATCATTTAAGACATTCAAGTCTTTTCTTGCAATTTGAAGCATTATCTGTGTACTTAAGTAAACTGTAAAGAAATGACAGATGCTTAATACAAATTCTAATTGTGACATTTGAATAGATTGATGAATATATGTAAATATATTTGTGATATGGCTTCTTATCTGAGTTAGAAATAAGACTGACAAGATTAACTGTTCCGGGAAGACACTGTCTCTCTAATCATACAAGCTTCCTTGATGCTCAAGCTATTCAAATAATGAATCTACCAGATCAAAATTGACTCTTACAAGCATTTTTGTAGGAGACCTACAGTAAAATGTAACTGCATGTATTATTTGACATTCTATGTATTGTAATACCTTCACCATTATCACCCCAGGGACTTATTTTATACTTTTTTTTATAAAAATAGTTTGCGATAAACGCTACTAGTGATGGGTGAATAAATTTGTCAGGCATAGTTTCGCAGTGAATTTCTGCATTTTGATATCCGTGAATGTTTTTATGAAACTGCGGCGAGGCTGTCGCCGGATAAAACTGTTGCAAGTCAAAATTATTCAGACCTCCATTGACTAATGCATTTGGACAAAATAGTCGTTCAAATAAAAATTGTCACTTGCATCAAAAATTGACATGCGTCAAAATTATTTTGACGCCCATTGAGTTCAATGCATTTCGCAAATTTTTGCCGGGACAGATTACTAAACACTACAAACACTATAAACACTAAATTTATTTTATGCTTTTCTACACTTATTGAGGGCATCATGTAGGTAAAGTCTCATTCTTTGATATATTAGCTACACAATTGACAATATTATAGACTATATAGTAGGTTATATAGTTGGGGAGGTACTTGTAAGAGCCGTGCTTTGCTGTCTGGCATTTATTTCAATCTGGTAGGTTAATTATTTTATATCTTTAATGACTATAACATACCAATTGGTTAATCATTCCACCGGAGTCCAATTTTCTGCCAATAAACAATACCGGTGGGAGCTGCTTAGTCTACCATTCTGTCCTGTTGGTTTTTCTAGAGTTCGTGTTATCTGTATATTAAACTGTATGACAAAGTAGTGATCACAGCAGTATTATTGCAACATCTAGCTCATTATATGGAATTATAGAGCAAGAAGGATCTCCTTCATTCAAACTGAGATTACAGTTAGTGATGAGCGAATTAATTCGCCAGCTATAGATTTGCGTCGAATTTCCGAATTTCGCCAAGTGCTAATTTTTTCATGAAGCTGCAGAAAAATTCACAGAGGGAAAATCTTCAGCATAAACACCAATAAGAAAAAATGCCCATTGACTAATGCATCTGGAGGAAAAAGTCACCATAAGAAAAAACACCCATTGACTTTAAAACATCTGGAGAAAAAAGTCACCATTAAAAAAAAGGCCAATGACTTAATGCATCAGGAGAAATAAACTTGCCATAAGAAAAAATCCCTAAACTTTTGAAGTTTCACAAATTATTTCACAATTTTGCTAATTTTTTGGCGAAGCAAAAACAGGTCAGATTTGTTCATCACTAATTACAATAAAGAAACTTTCAGACCAACATATGCCCATATTGTAAGAAGGAAGAGCCATATAGAGAATGCAGGGATTCAATTAGCATATTTTACGTATCAGGAAGATGTTATGTCATTGTACCATGATTTTGGCACCAAAGTAACAGCTACAGTATCTGCATATTTCAAATAAATAAGTATCCTGCACATCTACCAATAATCCCAGTATATTCACTGATGTTCTTGGGTAATACTCATTAACAGAAGTTCTCCAAACATTTCAATTTGCTGATAACTTGTCCTTTAGAACCACAGAAGACCTTTTTTTATGGTGATTTAAAAAAAAACAAAAAAAAAACATACATTTCACACTCAAATTCCCTCAATTAAAAACTTCAGAATATTATTTATAATTGAATAGCCCCATATGCATTACTTCTTGCTTCATATCTGGGGGGGGGGGGTTAGAAGAAGACCCCCATTTGAAAGTTGGAGAGAGCCAGAAGAAGAAGGCAATTTATTAAAAAAAAAACTATAACAAATAAATGCAAGTTATACACTAAATGGCAGTGTGTTGGGAGTTTCCTTAAGTGAGAAGGATCTTGGGGTTTTTATAGATAACAAGTTGTCTAATTCTGAGCAGTGTCATTCTGTAGCTACTAAATCAAATATGGTTCTGTCCTGCATAAAAAAGGGCATAAACTCAAGGGATGAAAACATAACTATACCTCTTTATAGATCCCTAGTAAGACCTCATCTGGAGTATACAATGCAGTTTTGGACTCCAGTCCTTAGGAGGGATGTAAATGAGCTGGAGAGAGTTCAGAGATGTGCAACTAAACTGGTTAGAGGGATGGAAGACTTGAATTATGAGGGTAGACTGTCCAGGTTGGGGTTGTTTTCTCTGGAAAAAAAGAAGGTGCTTGCTAGGGGACATGATTACACTTTACAAGTACATTAGAGGTCATTATAGACAAATATCAGGGGGACCTTTTTACCTGTAAAGAGGATCACCTTACCAGAGGCCACCCCTTCAGATGAAAAGGACTTTCATTTGAAGCAGCGTAGGTGGTTCTTCACAGTGAGGACAGTGAGGTTGTGGAATGCACTGCCGGTTGATGTTGTGATGGCTGATTCTGTTGATGGGGCTTGGATGATTTTCTGGACAGACATAATATCAAAGGCTATTTTGATACTAAAAAAATGGGAAGTAATTCGACCATTGAATGGTCGAATATTCAAATAAAATTTTATTTGAATATTCAAATTATTCGAATTTGAATATTCGATGGTGGAATTTGCCTAATTTGCATATTCAACTATTAAAATTTGTGGGGGGGGGGTGTATGCTGGGTTTTAATTTGGAGGGTTTGAACTTTGTCTTTTTTCAACCCAATTTAACTATGTAACTATGTAACTGTAACGCTAATCTGGGCTATCCAGACCACAGATAGTTAAAATGTCCAGCTATTGGTATGAGCATGGGTTACATTGGAATCTCTCTTCAGGATCCCGGGCCTTTGCTAAGTGCAAGCATTCCCTCTATGGTGTAGTGCAACTACAACACCCAGGATTGTGCGTGCTACTTACAAAAAGGATGGGCACCAGGAGGTTCTTGGTGCAAACTCAAACAAACTTTTATTATTAGTCCGAAGACAATGTCCTCAGGTTTACTCACATGTTGAATAGGGTTAACAATCAATCACATCTTATTCAGAACAGGTAACAGCGTCAGCTGAGGAACAGACTCCAATAGATCGTTGCAGAACATCACGATACCCATTCCCTCTGTTTTTTTTTTTTTTTTTACGCCAGCGAATTTTCGGCAGGTGAAATTTCACTGGCGTTTTGCGAATAAATTTGCCCATCACTATTCATATGTTCATTGAATCAAACTGGTGGTCATACACCATAGCATCCTTCCCAGTTATGCCCACCAACAGCAGGGTGATATTGGGTTAATCCGAAAGTTCAGCCCTAGGGCCAAAAATCTGATTATACACTGATGGATTGTAGAACTGCATCAACTATCTGATGTGGTCCTCAATCGCAGGAAACACTGAATGTACCCAATCAACATCAGGTTGATATTTGGCCAGATTTGAATCGGGGAGACCAATCAGATGCCCCAACACACTGGCAGATCAGCTGCCGAATGGGTCTAAAAGACAGTTGACAGAAACTTTAATCTGCCCGTGTATGGCCACCTTAAAGGCTATTAGGCTGAGGCCATACTACCATCTGCAACTTGCTGCTTACATATGAGTTTAAGTTGCTAAATAGGTTATAGCAATATTAATATATTAAATCATGTTTCCCATAGGTTTGACTCTTTTGTCATGAACAAATGTATCATATTTTCTTGGTTTTTTTTTAAGCAATTCCCTCTGAAAAACTCTGAAAAGCTCTTTAGAATGTGAACCAACAATTGTATTCCGTATATTAAGAAATACTTGTTTGTATAATGTCCCAGTAGCAGGCATAATAGAATATACACCACACTCATTAGTTTTCCTTGCTTTTTTCAACTTGTATTATGGGATTAATTATCTCTTTTGTAATGTTCTTCAGCTTTCTTTGTTTTTCCACAGTCATTATCGTAACATAATGACAAACTCTTCAGGCATAAATGAAATTGTCACTATCACCTGATTCCTTATGCATCGTGCTCCTTTCTGGTTTATAGCTCATCATATTCTTGCCTTTGTCTTTTGGCCTACTCTCCTGTGGAGTGACTAATCCATTAGTGATATGCAATAGAGACTGGTCAATACTAAACAGTTAGGTGTGTCTAATGTCTTTATGTATTTTTAGGGATTGGATTATAGTGGTTATTTATGGATCAGTGGATCTCTTTTATCTGTTCACAGTGGTTCTATTTGTTCACTCACAGGGGAGTATAATATAGAAAGGTATCATATAAACTGCAGTAATCACTGTCAATTATACACGTATGTGTCAATTTGACTTAAAATGTATTTTTATAGAATGTGAGTTAATCACTTGCTTGGTTCCATCAGCAGGGTCAAACTTGTTGGTGCAGGGCCCACCCAGGGACCTCCACCCCCCAAGGGGCCCCATGCCCTCACACCCCCCTAAAGGGGCTGCTGCCACAGCCCTACCTGATCCCCCTTGACGTGCTGCAGGTAGATTTAATTTATGCAAATTGGGGTTGGGAGTTCAGTGGCCTGGGGGAGCTACAGTGGGGACTGGTTCTGGGCCGGCAGGGTCCATCAGCGCAAGGGCCCACTGACATTTTTCCCGGTTTCCCTCCCCAGTCCAACCCTGTCCATCAGTGCATATAATTTGCTAATTAGAGTGTAGTGAGTAGTGATGAGCTTCACCAAAAAAAACATGAAACAGCGAAAATTCCCCAAAATGCATTGAATTCTATGAATGTCAAATTTTTGATGCAGCGCATCAAATTTTTCTTTCGCTTAACATTTTTTTATAGCGAAACTTGACAAAAAATTGCTTATCACTAGTACATGTACTGCAAGTCTAACAAGGTCAATGTCATGAGGATGAACCATGTGTCTGATTTATGTGCAAAACTGCTTCTGCTACTTCTTTATTCAGTTTTTAGCGTGCAATGGACGTATCGGCTATCTGGTGTTTGTGTGAAGTCAATGCCATACTGCATATTCCTTACTGTGAAGCAAGGACTGTTGAAGAAAAAGCATTAATCAGTAGTGATGGGCGAATTTATTCGCCAGGGGCGAATTCGCGCGACTCGTTTCGCGAATTTTTCGGTGAAGCGAAACGGGGTAGATTCACCCATCACTATTAATCAGACTTATTGAAGCTGCGCACTTTCTTCAGATTTATTCAGCAAGAGATTCTTTCATTTAGTGAAGTTAAATGACTGCTCCTTATATATTTAAGAAAAATAGGCCGCTCCAAACTCACCCCCTGTGTGATCTTGTTAGTGTAGGTCCATTTTTTTAATAGTAGCAGTCCGGGTGCTCTGCCATCAGCGTCCCCATTGAAATCATAATTGCTCAAAGAAAAAAACTGAGTTGCTGCTCACCTTGATAAACCATTTTCACAGTTATCTTGCAAAGTGTATAAAAAAAAGTCACAGGTAGTCATTACCCTGCACAGAATATCTGCAGGCTCTGGAATAAAAGGATATTCTCAATACTTTCAGTATTTTTCAAATTATTTAGATTCATTTATATTCCATTTAACATTTCTTAAATAAACCAGTAAGCATTTTGCACTGAGAAATATTAATGCTTATTCGGAGGAGAACATATTAAGAACTTATTAGCAGCAGAAGCTTAATGTTGGATAAGAGAAAAAATTCACAGATGATGGGTCTCAATTATGGAGGGTTTTTTCTTAATATACGAAATACAATTGTTGGTTCACATGTTCACAAATAGGGTGCTAAGTAGTGGCTAATATTTTTGGAGTGGGGATTGTGTCACTTCCAGTAAATAGTGTTTGTAGGGTCTATTGACACAACACATTGTGGTGGCAATTCCAAGGTTCTGCTGTGTCAATAGGAGAACTGGCATGTTATTCAGCAGAAGAGGCAGGATGGACAAAATGACACCGCAACTATGCTAAAGTTTAATGTCATTGTTTATCATTGACTGAGCTTTAAAAGTAGCAACTTCCTTTTAATATTTAACATGCCTTATGGAAACAGAAGTATTTAAGCAGTGACATACATTTTTTTGGATTAACAGAA
The DNA here is from genome assembly GCA_024363595.1 of Xenopus borealis. NCBI lineage: Eukaryota > Metazoa > Chordata > Amphibia > Anura > Pipidae > Xenopus > Xenopus borealis. The sequence goes on from CM044442.1 coordinate 125,369,829, forward strand.
AATATACAATGTGCATCATAACAAAATTAGACAGGTGCATAAATGTCGGCACCCCAACAGAAATATGACATCATTACTTAGTTGAGCCTCCTTTTTTCAAATGTAATAGCCTCTAGATGCTTCCTATAGCATTTGGTGAGTGTCTGGATTCTGTACCATGGTATTGTTAACCATTCATCCATACAAAATCACTCCAGTTCAGTTAAATTTGATGGCTGTCGAGCATGGACAGCCTGCTTAAAATCAACCCATATATTTTTCCATGATATTCAGGTTGTGGGACTGTGACAGCCATTCCAGGATATTGTACTTCTCTCTCTGCATAAATGCCTTTGTAGATTTCGAAGTGTGTTTGGGTTATTGTCTTGTTGGAATATCAAACCCCTATGTAACTTCGTGGCAGTTGATTGAACATTATCCTGAAGAATTTGTTGATATTCGGGTGAATTCATTTGACCCTCGACTTTAACAAGGGCCCCATTCCCTTAACTAGCCATACAGCCCCACAGCATGATGGAACCTCCACCAAATTGTACAGTAGGTAGCAAGTTTTTTTCTTAGAATGTGGTGTTTTTGTTTCATCGGTCCAAAGCACTTTGTTCCTATTCCTTCAAATACATTGGAATTATGGGTAAAACTGCTGCATTGTGGGTAAAACTTATGATAATTTGCATCTAAAATTGCACTTAAAATATGCAAATATGAATTTCCTCAATGACCACGAGTCATCAGTGCAGTTTTTCCCATAAATGTGTTATTGTGTCTGTGCTCCGAGTATCTGCTGCAACTTCAACATATATATCAGTATGAACTCAATAGCACTTTAGAATTTGTATGAAACATAGTGTTTTGATGTAAAATGGCTGCTAGTTGCCTCACATCATCATTTCAGAGAGTTCAGATGCAACTCACAGCGGTATCCCTGGAGCTATCGCCATGTCAATAGGTGCGGTTGCACGCCATTAACCAGAAGTGGAACAAACACATTGGCAGCCTTGTGGGACTGCAGGTGCATGTTTGGATGCAAGTTCCTTAATGATCATTGTCAAAATGTGTTCTACATTGTCCATCCTTCCATTTTCCAAACCTGTGGGTGTGTTTATAAATTACCCCTTATGGCTTTCTACAATGACTCTTTCTAAATAAATAGTAAAACTTAAAGGGATGCCAATACTATTTTGCAATTTCTCCTGTGCCTTGCTCTGCATCCAGTATCCTGGATTGCCACTCTTTGCAATTACCATAGCCCTAATTCCAAGAATAGATTTTTTATGGAACTCACTTATTACTTATTTTAAAAGCCTCTGCAAACTGCTAAGTAGAGTTTGTTTTGACATTTTCCATTATATTGGTATTGTCCTTTGTATATTATACACTCTTACAATGTTCTGGTTGGCTGTCCAAATATCATAGGAACCAAAAGTACCAATAGCTTTGTACTGACTACTTCCAAAAACTTTAATACCTTTGTCAACTCAACTGATGTACCATTGAATGTCAGTCATTCTGTGTGGCACATAGAGTTAGTGTAGCATAGAACACAGTGGTCTAAGCTCAGACCAACCTTCAAACCCCCTCCATATAAAAAAGATAATTTTAAATTATATTTGCCTTATTTCTCTTTAACTATTAGCTCTAAACTCCTATACCATTATGTCCTTTTTTACTAACCCATAATCTGCAGTATCATCTGCGGTCTAGCTTTTGACCTCGATCAGTACCCAATGCAGTCTAGCGTTTGGCCTCTACTCTACTGTGATGGCATTGCTTAGCATTACAAAAGATCTCTAAACTGAAGGACATTTAATCTGCTTTGTATAATGCTGACCATTCCATTGTAATGGAAATTTCTCATTCCTATAGCATCGCTAACAAGTTGCATCTTCATTCTGCTCTTACTGTCCCAAAATATCCTTTGTTACAGTTGTTATTTTGTAGAAGGTATATATCCATAATTTGAAAATACACCCCTTCTTGCCATCCCAAACACTATTCCAAATGTCTGTTCAAATCTTGAACCTATAGATATCCTCACTAAAAGAAGTTCCCTGCAAGAATGTAAGAAAAAGGCTCAACCTGTATGACCTAAATAAGTGATCTTAACATATATACACGAACATCAAATGTAAATAGTAAAACTAGAAAACATATTTTTAAATCATTTATTTCCCTCACTGCTACAAAGTGTGTTCATAACAGTACCATAGACATGGATTTTAAATACGATTTATAAGGCCTTAGCAGAATCAACTGTGATAAAGTTTAAAACGGTGTTACAGTTTCTTGAGATGGCATATCTGGCAGACTTCCATTACTTAGAAATGATCTTGCATTAAGTGCTTACACACTGAATTGAATAGCATAATTTTGCATAGTGAATCAGTTCCTAAGAGACCTCCACGCGGCAAGCTAAATATCAAAAGGGTAGTAATGAATGAACAGTTCTGCCTGTAACTGAAAAAGGTGATAAAAGTGCTCTATATGCAACCCAAAACAAAAAAAAAGTTATAAATGTCTTCTGATACATACAAAATGGAAGCAAATAAAACCACTCACAAAAGATGATCTGAGAAAATAACTTCATAATAGTATTCTAGGTGAAAGTTTTCTTATGGGATCTGTTATTCTGAAACCCGATACAGAAAGCTCCAAATTAGGGAAAGGCCTTCTCCCATAGACTAATTTTATCTAAATAATCCAAGTTTTTAAAAAGGATTTCCTTTTTCACTGTAATAATAAAACAGTAGCTTGTACTTGATCCAAACTAAGATATAATTAATCCTTATTGAAAGCAGAACCAGCCTATTGATTTTATTTAATGTTTACATGGTTTTCTAGTAGATTTAAGGTATGGAGATTCAAACTATGGAAAGATAAGTGCCAAATCAAATGTGCAAGTACAGGGTGGTCTCTTCCTGCCTGCCACACAATTCTATCCAGATGCGTGGAGGCTAACGCATTAGTAAGACAGTTTTGGGGTCATACCAGGTTCCTATGACTGATTGTGATAACATGCAGTGTGTTTGTGATATGCATGTGTGATAAAGGTACAGTATAGGAGAAATTGAGGTAATAGTCAGCATAGGAAGTGTGTTTTATCTTCTGGTTTAAAAGATAGGAAAGCATCAGCAACAAGATTTACAGTATAAAAACATTTTCAGAACATTTAAAATAAATGGCAGTAGGATATGAAATGTCATGACTGGAAGTCAAGAGAGGTGTACGCTGTGTACAAAATACACATATTTAGATGACTAACAGTGACATCAGCCACAAGAGGCTTGTATTGAAGATAAAAACATTTAATATATAATTTATAATGAGACAAACTTTTTTTTACAGATACAGATTTAAACCAACTTAATTAATAAAAGTCTTAAAAACAATATACAATATACAATAATTACCAATGCTTCCTATATTCAACTGCTTACTAACATACTCTCTATAACTATCTCACATATTACTTTTGTAACATTTCTTTTTTTTTTGGTTTTCTAATGGGTTATAAATCTGGATAAACAACTGTGTTCCTTTATTTTTTGTGGTATATAAGTGCCAAGCTGAATAATGTAACAAAAGGTTCTCCATCAATGAAATGTTCTGGCTAACAACTGACAAATGGAAGATGAATGTGATTTTGCCACTGGTAAACAGAGCTGTGTCTGTAATTAAATATACAAAGGGACTTGCTTATTTGTCACTTTGCCCTTTGATAACTTACTTGAAGAGCAAACTAATATATGTTGCTGGATAGATGGCCCAGATGTTGTCAATTAAAATCTAAAAGTAATGGAATAAAGGAAATAAATGTATCTTTTAACACAAAAATGACATTTGAAATTGAAATCAATATTTCTCAGGAGCTAAACTCTTTGCAGAGTTTTGTAGAGGTCGCAGGTTGCTCTTAGGGCAATGAATACAATAAGCATTTAATGTATCAAAACCGACCCAGGAAGATGAGATATGGGTAATGAAATATTACAGATAGAAAAAAAAACTGTGACTATATGCCCACGGGAGAAAAGCTTTCAAAAGGATAAATGAGAAAACTAAATATTTTACACAGGTTTCCACAGAGAGGTATGCAGATGAATAACAATGCCTTTAGCATGCAAGAAAAAAGCTCTAATACTGCAATAACAGATTCAGTCAAATAGTTCTTCTTCTCTTATACTGACTTATGCAGGTGCATTAAATCCCTTCCCACAAGCTAACAAATAATATGCAATTTATAAAGCAAAGTACAGGTATAGGATCTGATATCCAGAATACTTGGGACCTGAAGTTTTCCAGATAATGGATCTTTCAGTGATTTGAGTCTTCATGCCTTAAGTCTAGTAAAAAATCGTATAAAGATTAAAGGACAAGGAAGTAGGCTATAAATGTTGTACATTATGTTTTGTGTTTCTGTACCAGCCCAATGAAACCACAGCCCTTTAGCAGTAAAGATCTGTGTCTCCCCAGTAGATGCCCCAGTAGCTCCCCATCTTCTTTTCTGATTCACTGATTCACATGCTCTGTGCTGCTGTCACTTACTGAGCTTAGGGACCCACTCACAATATACAGTACACATAGAATAGAAATATAGTCACAATATATGGCTAATTAGTCATCAATATAGATAATTACTACATGGCAGCATGGAAACCAGTGCAATTAGCATCAGAATTTAATAATCAGCCTTGTAGCATCATCTTATATTACAGATAAACCTCATTTTCTGCTGGATAATTAGTGACAACCCCTAAGCTTAGCTTCTCAACAGCTGCTCAGAGCCCACTAAGCACGTGAGTGTCACAGAAACTTTCCAAGATGGTAACCTTCTGTGACAAGTTTGAATTTCTGGATCATAGCTGTTACTTTAGGCTAGTGCAAAAAGTTTAGTACAGGTTTCGGATCCGTTTTCTGGAAACCTGTTATTCAGAAAGCTCAGAATTATGGAAAGGCATCTCCCATAGGCTCCATTTTAATCAAATAAAACAAATTTTTAAAAATAATTTCCTTTTTCTCTGTAATAATAAAACAGTATATGATACTTAATCCAAACTAGGACATAATTAGCCCTTATTGAAAGCAAAACCAGCCTATTGGGTTCACACAATTTTCTAGTAGACTTAAGGTATGAAGATCCAAATTACGAAAAAAACCCAGGACCTGAGCATCTGTATATAAAATTGACATTTACAGCCCTATTCATTTTTAGGTTTTAGTTGTCCTTTAAATAAACCCAATAGCCTGATTTTATCTCCAATAAGGATGAATTCTTAGTTAGGATCAAGTACAATGTACTTTTAAAAAGTCTGTTTTATTTGGATAAAATGAAGTCTATGGAAGAAGACATTTCCATAACTCGGAGCTTTCTGGATAACAGGTTTCTGGATACCAGGTCCCATACCTGTACTGTGTAACAAGGGGAATCTTGTTTGTGTACCATAAATAAAGTGGTGTGACTAGATAACAGGTGTTCTGTTTAAATGAACTAATATTAAGAATATTATGTACCACATGGGACCAAGTCAAACAGTTTTTTGAAAATCAAGTTTATTACAAATATGTGGGAAAAATGGCTATTGCTCAAGCTTTTTCAACAAATGTTTTACCAGCTTGATCTCTAGCATATTTATATAAAAGTTCAAACCATAAAAGACCATAACATGTGTCTTGGGAAAAAATAGATTTCAGCCAAAATTGCATTGTCCCATTCACTTTTACAAATCTGACTGTTTAAAAAACTTAAAAACTTAAAAACTAAAGTATCATGAATTTTGAATATACTCTGGCCATTGGTTTACATAAAAGCTTACTAGGTTTTGGATGCTGATTTTTATTAGTAGCTTTGTCAAGATCTTTTCAATTGATTAATCTTAAAAATTTCAGTTCAGAAAATTTTGTTTTTTTTCTTCCAAACACAGGGAAAAAATCCAATCTAAAGTTTTGTTTAAAAAAGAGGCTCTTCAGTTTGTGCCAATTATCCCTATCAGTTAATTGTCAATACACTTTACTGGGATTAGGGGATGTCTAACTTGTTAGCAAATGGGTTATAAGACAGGGCATGCACTATCCCTATGAATAAGGGGCAGATTTATCATGGGTTGAATTTCAAGCTTATTGGAGTTTCTAAAAACTCCCATAAACTCCCATGAAATTGAAAAAAAAAATCGAAATTTATTTTATTAAAAAAAAATCTATTTTTTTTAATTCGGATGAATAGGATCGACCCACACACTTCAAATCAAATTCGAATAAATTAAAAAAAAAAATTTGTATAACCCAGATTTGGTTACTGTCTCTTTAAATAGCAACTTACCCTTGGCCTAGGGAACACCAAGGAACACACCTCAGGGGGATTCCACTAGGAATAACAAAACACACAGTTTGCAAATGAAACAAATATAAACTTTATATAAACTGTAGTAAAACTTGGGCAAACTAATACACCATGCACTCCTACACTGGGGACACGTGAGACACTACCTAAATCACTATTAGGTACTTAACTGTTGCTCCAACACAGTCCTTTTTAATATCAAAGTCACAATCCTCCGGAAGGGGTTAATAATCACACAGTTCAAATAAAATGTCCCTTCCGCAGAGCTCTTATTCCCCAGATAGCGCTACCATTTCCCAAAACTACCTCTCCCTTTGGAATTTAGCAGCAGCTTCTGCGTAGCAGGTAAATATAAAAGATCTGTCTCCACTTTGGTAGCCTTACGCTTGTATCCGTGATGCTCTAAGAGGCAGTCACACTGGAGATTACAGGCAGCTATGCAACAGGATGTTACGTAATTATCAAACTAAGATCCCAGTAGCAGGGAGCGTAACTTGCTGGGCTAAGA
>CM044442.1:125384226-125468754 GCA_024363595.1 Xenopus borealis
CTTCCTCCTTGGTCCACTACTTCCCCTGGGCGCCTAACGAAGGCCAACCCGTGACACCTACAAATTTCTGGTTTGGACAGCTCCCCTCAATGAAAGCTCAGAGTGGTGCACTTGGGCTTCTTCCCTGATTTGGTGAGTTTTCCTACTTCATTGGATTACTATCTCTGTTCTCATGTTCAATCCCTCTTGCCCAATAACACTCATAAAGAGGGCACAGTATTAAAAGAGATGAGTGGGAATGACGCACAAGTGCATCAACATTTGTCTCTGATGTATCACATAATCCCTCCTCCCTGATGCATATGATCACATGCTTAAAAGAGAACTAAACCCTAAAAATTAATATGGCTAAAACTGCTACATTATATACTAAACTTTTAGCACCAGCCTAAATTTTCAACTTGTCAATAGCAGCAATGATCCAGGACTAGTGATGGGTGAATTTATTCGCCTGCTGCGAATTTGTGACGAATTTTAGTGATTCGCAAAACGCCTGCAAAAGTTTGCCCTGGCGAAAATCCGACGGCATCTCGTTTTGGACGTTTGCTTCTGTTTTTGGATGCCAGCACTCATTGCCGGCACCCAAAAAATGGATGCCAGCATTCTGATTCTAATGTAGTAATTATCTGTATTAATGATTAATCATCCTTATATTGTGACAATATTTCTATTACAATATGTGTACAGTATATTATGAGTGGGTCCCTAAGCTCAGTAAGTGACAGCAGCACAGAGCATGTGAATCAGTGAATCAGCAGAAAAGAAAATGAGGAGCTACTGGGGAATCTTTGGAGGCACAGATCTTTACTGCTAAAGGGCTGTGGTTGCCTTGGGCTGGTACACAAACACAAAACATAATGTACAACATTTCTAGCTGCTTCTTTAGTTTAACTTTCCATGTCCTTTAAAGGCTATGTAAAGTCTAACAGTTTAACATTCTCCACCAGTGTATTAAGCTTTACTGCATCAACCCCATTATTTTTAAAGCAACAAATGATAGGTGCAAGTATGGGATCCCTTATGCAGACATCTGTTATCCAGAAAGCTCCAAAATATGGAAATGTTGCCTCTCATTTAGTCTATTTAATCAAATAATAAAAAAAAATGTAAAAGTATTTTCATTTTCTCCTTCGTAATAAAACAGTAACTATTACTTAACCTACCTAAGCTGCATAAACACAAATTGGTGGCAAATAGGGATGTGCAAATTTTTTTTAAATTGATTCAGATTCTCAGCAAAAAAATTTTTGTATGTTGTAAAAATGTTCATGAATCTGCATTAAAATTTCACTATATGTGTTTTGTTTTGACATTTAAAAACAAAAACATTACAAACAATAAAAAACAAACATTAGATAAACATAAGATAAATTATACTTCAGTTACTCAAACCATGAGCGACCATTTCCTAAAAGAATCATTTTACCAAAAGAATTTGAAACCATTACAACTCCAATAAGCAATTGGCAAAACTGACCTGTTTCACTTCACCAAAAATTTTGAAATGGTGAAAATTCACCGAAATGCATTGATGTCTATGAGAGACAAGTTGGGTTTTTTTTGCTATTTTTTGACACTCAACATATTTTTTCATCCATTAGAGTTAATGGACACCATTTTTGTGGTGAAATGTGGTGAATAATTTTGCTCATCGCTGATCACAATAAAGCAACAGAGGAAGTCAAACTAAGAACAACAGTGGAAGCCATGCGGCAATAGATAGGACCTGAACTGAAGACACTAAGCCAGCAGCAGTGAATCTATGCAGTACAGAGTTAGCAGATGGCGATCAAACATAAAAAAAACTCAAGGCATGCTAAGTTCAAAGTGCAGATTTTTATCCAGAAGTCAAATCACTAGTGATGGGCGAATCTACCCCGTTTCGCTTTGCCGAAAAAATAGCGAATTTCCAGTGAAATTCGCGAAACGAGTCGCGGCATGTTTTCGTTGTGTCATTATCCACTCATTTTTTTCCGAATTTTCGCGAATTTATTCGCCAGCGGCGAATCGCGGGAATTCGCAGCGAATTCGCCCCCTGGCGAATAAATTCGCCCATCACTACAAATCACAATTAAATGAGTTAGTCAGAAACACAGAACCATACACACATAATTTTAATAAAGTTCTACCTAGTTGGGGTTTCAACAGCAGCCAGCTCAACTCAATAATAAGTTTAACTTCTGGTGAAGCCATACCATATATATTATTATATAATTGGACACATTATGTGAGGCATGTTACTGTTTAGTGTGTAGCATTCATATTTAATGTGTCATATCCATCTCCTACTGTCTTTGAACAGTAGTTGTTGATGGACAGAAGCATTTGGCATTATGATAGGACAATATGCAAGAGTATTGAGACATTATGATTCGTATACTAAAGCAGAGCTACAGGCAAAGTGATAAAATCTGTCACAATTGGCCATTTTATTCATCCACAACACATTTTAGCTGGAATTCCAGTGTAAATTGTGGTCATACAAATACATTATGTTTGTTAAATATCTCATAAGCTGTGGCAACATCAATGTGGATGTGCCAGAACATTCAGCTTCAATAAAGGTAAGTGTTTGCTTTTTGCTTGCAACTAGGAGTACCTTTATGTACATATGACACACAAAGGGATACCCTTTTCTCCTTATTCTACAAAGCAGGCGCAACATAAATATCACCAAGAGGAAATAAAATTTAGTACTTTAATGAACAGTGGGGCTCATTTATAAACTTTGCTCAAGGCAGATTGGTTCGCACAGTGAATACATTTTACCTGCTCATTGTTACATTTATAAAGTTGAATTAAAGCGTGCAAACAGAATTTCAATTTTTTTTCCTCAATGTGAATGTAAGAGCTTTTTAAATATGTCAAAAATTGCAAATTGCGAATATTTATGAGCACATTCTGCTTTTGAACTATGCTACAATTTTGGTGACAGAGAAAATATTTGCAGAACAGTTTAGCAGATTGTGAATTTAAGTTACTGTAAAAGCTATTTTCACCCACAACAGCCTCGTACAGTGGGTGCACTCACGCGAACACCCATCCCATTTGCGAACCATTTGTGAAAATTTATTCCCAATCAATTTCGCAGAAACCGGAAAGACTGAATGTTAAAAATTATTAATACTGGAAAAATTTTGCCCCAGTGCAGAAACTCACTTATCAGCCAATCAGATTATTACTACTTGCAGTTGGCAGGCCAATACTAATTGCTGATAAAAAAATAAAAGTATATAATTAAAAGATAAATATAAATTTACATAGAAGTATTGCAAAAAAACTCGTGTCCCATTTTGCTTCACCACAAAATTTGCAAGATTTCATAAAAATTAGCAAAACGGCTACATTTTGCGAAATGCTTTGATGTTTTTTCTTCTAGTAACTTTTTTGTCCTAATGTATGAACGTCAATGGGCGTTTTTTCTTATGGTGACTTTTGGTCCTATTGCATTAAAGTCAATGGGTGTTTTTTCTTATGGCAACTTTTTTTCTCCTAATGCATTAAAGTCAATGGGCATGTTTTCTTATAGTGACTTCCTCCAGATACAATACAGTTTATAAATCACAAAAGATTAAATTTTTTCTCCAAAAAATTGTGTTTTCCCCTTAAAAATCTGACCAGAGAAAATCAAACTTTAGAGAGCTTAAAGAAGATCTAATTGAAGACATTAAGGTTTATTTACAAATAGAAAGACATGGTGCAAACTTCCTGGGGTTCAGTACTTACCACCTACCCTATAGTAGCCAATATGAAGAGGGCTGGCCTATACCCTCCAATGACGTGCTCTTTGCCATATGTTTTTTATATGGTGAGCAAGTGAGGAAGCTGCCAATTGTCAATATGGTACAATAGATTTACCAAGGGTCGAATAGTACAGTCGAATTTGAATTTTCGAGTGTTAGAATTCATACATTTGAATTTTAATCCCCCTATTGGAATGTAAATAAGAATGTGAGATTTATTAAACCTCGACCATGGTAACATTCTTAATCAGTGTTGGAGTGGCCCACAGGGACACAAGGAAAACTCCCGTTGGGTCCCAGGTGTCAGTGGGCCTCATTGCTTCATTTACAAGTCAATGGCAGAGGTCCATTGGGCCATGTAGAGATGGTAATAGCCTTAATTACATTCAAGTTTTTTTTGGGGAGAATCGAACATGATTAAAATTTTCAGGTCAGAACCATTCAATTGAATACTAAACTTTCAAATTGTTTCTTGAATAACCTTCCAATCACATTGTGAGTGTATTCAAATTTAAAAATGAATTCGAAATTTGAAGTTTGATAAATGGGCCTCTATGAGTAACCACACTGGGGTAAATTCGCCAGGGTTAGAAAATGAGCCCCAATATTGATTGCAAATTTATGAATGTTGCAAATGTTGATTGTAAATTAGTCTTGCCATACAATACCACTGCTAAGAGCAAAATTTTCAATACTGTACAAACTAATCAAAATTTTACAAAGATAACATTATTGTTTTTTCAAGTGAGACACTGTATTCTGTTTCCATAGCAGCCTGCCAGCTGCAATAGCACAGTCATCCAGTGTGTTATGGACCAAAATGTTCATTACAGAGAACTTTCCCTGCTGTTTGTTAAGTGAATGTGATCAGCAGGAGTTTATTTAATCTCTCATTTTACTCAAATGTGGATGGAATAATTTTATTTTATATTATTAGGGAGTAAATTATTTCGATTTTTTACAGTGATTGTCTTGATCAAATAGTGCTTCGGCAAATTAAACCTACCAAATTGCTATATATCCCAAGTTTTTTTGATCGAATAAAAAAAAATTCAATCAAATGCTTAAAATTGTTCGATTTGAAAGATTTTATCAATCAATCAAATTTTTTATATTTGATTGTTCAATAATTCGAATTGCATTAAAACCTTTCAAATTCGATCCTTAGTAAATAAGCCTCCTAATGTGAGGTGTTGGTCTTGATCAATTATTTGTAGCATTTCTTAACCTTTCACTTTATGGTAGGAGAATACAATGCATTATTATTTCTTTTTCTAACATAATATTTGAATACACAGAGAAACATTTAGAAATGGGAACAAAGAATTACCAAAATAATAAAATAATATTATATCACCAACAACCTGAAATGAACACAAATCACAAAATAGCTAGTTCGGAATATTTATTCTGTTATGTTGCTTATATTAAGAAACATTTGCAATGAAGTAAAAAATTCCACTATGGTTACAATGTAGTGTCAATATAATGCTTCAACATAATGTTGCAATTTACAAAACAATACAATAAAAAGAAGTGAACATTGGATTAGGAAGAAGAAAATACACTATATGGAAAATATACAAAGATACAAAGTAGTACCATATACTACAGTACTATATATATATATATATATATATATATATATATATATATATATATATATATATATATATATATATATACTTAAATCCTTAGAGAGAATCATAATCACCAATTAAATTGTAAGATTAAAAGTTAAACTTAAATTAAATTTAACTGTATATATTATGAAATTGAATTTATAACTATAATTCTAAGTCTAGAAGCTAAACCAATTGTATAATTTAATTCCAAATAATTACATATGAATTCATTAAACAATATTAAATAAGTTCATAAAAAATTCTATTAGATTCCTTTTTGTTCAAAAATGTAATACATTAATAAACTAATACAATAAATACTCTTTTTCATAAGTGATCAAAACAATGAATATGCAAACGATGATGATTTGATTAGTTTATTAATTATTTAATTGTTTGTTTATTCATTATTTTAATAACGCACAAAATAGAATATTTACTGGAGTTATTTGTTTATTTATTTATCAAATTTTTAAACAAAATTCATTGAATATAATTTATTTATATTTGTTCAGCTTTTAGAATTAGAACATAACTTAGACATTTAAATTTAATTTCAGTTTAACTTTTAATCTTAGAAATGTATAAGTGCTCTTATGATTCTCTAAGGATTAAAGTATATATATATATATATATATATATATATATATATATTATTTTTTTTTAATATTTATATTGGGTACTACTTTGTACATTTTGTATATATAGAGTAATTTCCTCTTCCCAATCAAATGTTCACTCTTTTTATTGTATTGTTTTGTAAATTGCAACATTATATTGAAACTACATTGTAACCATATTGGAATTGTTTTACTATATTTCAAATGTTTCTTAATATTAACAATATAGTAGCATAAATATTCCAAACTAGCTATTGTCTGATTTTAGGGTTAATTCTGAGAATGATTGATGTACAGATGCAGTCACTTGGATTTGTAAGTTAAATGCGTCGTGACTTAACTAATCTAACCCATTTATCCCACTTAGCACAGAATATTGTGTCACAGCATCCCATCCAATTAAAGAGTTCACCATTGAAAACAATGGAGCTTTGGTATGCTAATGAAAAGGTTAAATGCATTAAATGAGTTAAGATAACTTTAGATAACACAGTTTCTTCAATTAGCCCTGAGTCACGACGCATTTATCTTACAAATCCAAGTGACTGCATCTGTACGTCATATCCTTTTAAGTGGTTTAAATTCTCAGTAATGACTGTTCATAAATTGTACCTATGATTACGTATCTTTAGAAACGAAATGCATTCGTACTCATTGTTTTACCTAACTGGAATAAACTCACACTTTATTGGCACTGACTGGCTCCAGGAGTGTGTGTTCACTTCAGGTTGTCATTGGTAATACTCCCAAATCTATGGGCTCAGGGCACTGCTTCCGAGCCTACTGATGCAAATGATGAGTGTGGCACATTTTCTGCTAAATTTCCCATAATTATGGTCGTTGTATGTTATAAAGTCTGTCTAAAAAAACATAAATATGGGACAAAAAATGCCTCTGGAAAACTGTCCCTGTGAACAGAAGATTGCATGTGTAGCTTTGCCAACATCTTCTCTGGCTGATTAACTACAAAGACTTCCTACTCCAATTAAAATGCAACTGAAGAAGAAATTATTTGTAACTATCTTCCTTAAAGGGGTGGTTCACTTTCAAAATAACTTTTAGTATATTGTAGAAGGGCCAATTCTAAGAAACTTTTCAATTGGTCTTCATTATTTATTTTTCATAGTTTTTTAATTATTTGCAATTTTATTCTGTTTCTTTGCAGCTTTCAAATGGGGGTCACTGACACCATCTAAAAACAAGTGCTCTGTAAGGCTACAAATGTATTGTTATTGCCACTTTTTATTACTTATCATTCTATTCAGTCCCTCTCCTATTCATATTCCAGTCTCTTATTCAAATCAATGCAGGGTTGCTAGGGTAATTTGTACCCCAGAAACCAAATTGCTGACACTGCAAAATAGAGAGCTGCTGAATAAAAAGTTAAATAATTATAAAACCACAAACAATAAAAAATAAAAACCAATTGCAATTTGTCTCAGAATATCACTCTCTACATTATACTAAAAGTTAACTCAAAGGTGAACAACTTCAGTTTTTTTACCCACATTTTATGTTTTCCTGGATTGTACATATGTATGTAGATTTTCTGTGGTCCCTGGGAAAACATACAGTAAAAGCAGGGTTCCACTGTATATCTTAAACTGATCTCCATCCTCATTAAATCTGTAACATAAATCTGAATGTTCTTGGCTGCTGTCTAGTCATTCATCTTGAGTAGATTCTTCCAAAAGCTTTTTTTTTCTTTGGCAACCTATTCCTTTGTTGTAATCAATAGTTGTTTTAGAGTTTTTGGTAGTAATATTGGCTGTGTTATACCTTTCTAGATTTTTTACCTCTGACACAATTGTTTTATTGCCTGATCATTAATATTTATGGCAATGGATTCTTTCTGAGGATGTATTCTTTGACAAACATCAGTCATCTTCGATCCTCTATGGAAATTTATATCTGCTTAGCCTGTCAGAATTGTTTAAGTTGCTATTTTAGTTGTATTCTTCAACTTCATGCATCTGTAGAAAAAAGCTCTAAAAAGTTTTTCAGACAATTTGTACCCAAAAAAATACAATAAACTTTAACATTCTGATTCTGGTTTAAAATGGTCCAATAGGATCAGTGCTCATCCTGTTGGTTTCTTCAGCACCTATACAACTACTACTTGGCAAAGTTTGGCATGAAAGGCTTTCGGGGTTTGAACTTGAATTTTTAGAGCTTTTTATTTATCAAAGCTTCGCTGCTCAGTGCTTCACTACATAAATTTTCATAATCAATAACTTAAAGATAACCCAAATGTTCATCTCAGTTCAAAGTTGACACCATAGAATTCAATGGAAGACTGATATTTTGAATCTTGGTATGTGGTTATTCCTAGCTGTGTCATTGAAAACCCAAATATCCTAAACCTTCAAATAACTTGTAGATACAAGAAAAATTAGAACCCTAATATTTTTACTGAATAAATTAGATTTTCTTAAATAGAAAATCGGTGGAAATTTGTAAACATTGCAATGGAGATTAATCGTAATTATGCATAATCCACTTGCCACAATTTCATAATTTCAAAATTTCTATTTCAAAATACCCTTCTGTTGAGCTACCTCACCTTGGTCTATTGTGGAGTGATGCATTGTGGAACCTGAAGTGCATTTGCAGAATATTTGTGCTCCATCCATTATAAAAACCAGAGAGACTTCAGATCTCAGAATCCCTCACTCTATTATGGAACAGGGTGAGGGAGGGGTTGCATTACATTGTAAGCCTAGCGAGGACTAAGAAATAGTTTGTGAAATTACCATGGTTTCATATCAATCTGTAGAATCTGGTAAATACAAAATTAATGTAGATTTTTTTGGCCATTCAAAAGTTTATGCAACTTTTCTCCATAAGCCTAAAATAATTATCTCATGTTAAAATGGTATGTATGTCTTCCCTTTAATAAATGTGCCAGTGTCAAACAGCCTTTTTAATACACTCACTCAATACATTAGCTGTCTCTTCCCATAGTAATTTTATTTTGTTGTCAAGTTTGTTCAAAATTACTAGTTGTTTCAAGAGTGTAAAATAATGATATGGCAGTGTGTAGTAATGAGCCAAGAACGATATGAAAAATATTCAAACTGTGTTTACCGCAGTGTATATAATCTACCTTTGATACATAAGCTTGCTTTCCCCTAGTTTGCAGTTCTGTCAGTTGACTCAACATTGTTGCAGTCCCATCATCGGCTTGTATCTCTACTAAAGTTGACATGAATTCCCAGTTCATTGACAAGTCTGTACTGTATATTAATAAGTTATATCATTATTTTACATTCCTGGTTTGCAATTCCTTGAGTGTTCCAATAAATATCTTTGCGAAAAAATGGTTAATTTTAATGATATCAATTTGATCAAAGAGGAAAACCTCAAGTTTCAACAGTTGCTTGAAATAAATATAGAATAATAATTACTGAGTTATTTTACATTGAAAAAAGACAAAAGTCCATAAAGTTAAACAACTTCACAGACTTAAGAATGAATCAATTCACTCACTCACTCACTCACTCACTCACTCACACACACACAAAAACACACACTCTTTACTGAAGCATAAAATACTTTTATGCATTTTGATCCTCTATCATCAGGTTTAGAACATTTGTGTATATAGACTAGGAACAGCCTATGAATAAGGGGCACATTTACTAAGGGCCAAATTTTAGAAGTAAAAAAACTTTGAAATTCGACCCTTGTAGTTTTTTATAGGGCTTTTTTGATCGAAAATGGACATATTTAGATCGAGTAGGTCCATTTTCGATCGAATAAAACATTTTCAGGATAGGTTCAATGAGGTCCCCCATAGGCTAAAATGACAATCCGGCAGCTTTAAGCTGGCAAATAGTCGAAATTGATACAGTCGTAAGGCGTTTATAGAATACTGACATAATAAAGCCCTTCCAGAAGTGCCATCCAATTTTTTGAGTTTATTATATCCTTTTTAAAGACTTGATACCAAAACTGCATTGCATATTTGCTCTAGATCTTTTTTTGTGTTTATCCCAGATTCAATTAAATTGTGTTTTTTTAATATTAAATAAGGTCTAATCTTGTGTTATAGTTTGGTCAGACTTTTTTAATTTAAATAGTCAGAAAATTTAAGATTTTTATAAATAAGGCTCTTAATGTCAGAATTACTTGCTCAATAATTAGTTTGCATATCATTTAAATATATGATTTTAACTGCATTGTTTCTAGTGGAATTTCATAGAACACTGATTATAGGCTTCATACCTCATGTCAGGTTAATCATGTAATTAATATAGTGTTCATATGCAAAATTACAGTCATGCTTTTAAAATTACTTTACCTAAATAGAGCAAAAACAATGCAGATTACCAATGTTTACAAGATAAATATATCAATTTTGTCAGAATTGGCTGCAATAGTGTACCATTTTTCCTCTTCTGCTTGATGATCTCTCTTTTTTAATGCTGGATGGTTGCCTCAATTTCAACAGAAGAATATGGCTATAAGTCATGCAAATTTTTATGGTACATTACAAGTAAATTACAATTTGTCAATCATTACTCTGTATTAAAGAATGCCCGAGAAGGCTTTCCCCAAAGATTTATCTGATAAATTACATGATATATCCACAACAATATAATGATTCCACAATTAAACTATGAAATATACAGTATGTAGATAGCATTTTCTGTCCATGTGTTTGTTCATTTTTATATCTTAGAGGCACATTTATCAATTTTTTTATTCAAGTTTTTGCAAAACTAGATTGAGGGGTAAGAAATTTCAGTTAACCCCAATCATGGTTTTTATTTGAGATATCATGATGTTTGTCTTGTTTTCTGCACATATTTACAAAAATAAAACAAAACCTGGGTATTATCAAATTATTTTAAAAAAATTATGCAATGAAAAACTCAAATGCCTAGTAAAAAACAAATAAGTCACCAACATGTGACATGGGTACATAGAATACTTGTATTGTATATAAATGTTGATAATATTTTTGAAGACAATTTAAACATTTAATATATACTGTGCAGCAGATGTATCAGAGGTTGGGGGAAAAAACTATATTTAAAATTTTTGTCAAAAGTGGAAGTGTGGGGGGTGGAGCCAGCCAGCAACCAAGATGGACACTTGAACCGGGTGCTCCGTTATTCTGAGCCATTAACAGCCTATTAAACAAGAAGGACTGAAAGCAAACCCACCACGGAAAGATAAAGCTAGTTACTGGGAAAATGGGGCCGAAATAACAGCAGCGTAAAAGCCCGCAACAGGTGACAGCATACTTCCCCTCTCACTGGCAGACTTCTGGGCAGACACAGCAAGACGCCACGCTAGAGCAGCTAGGAGAAGGAGACAGAGTTAGAGCTGAAACCAACAACTCAGCAGAGGTATTCCGGAGACCATCTTGCCACAGGACTTGTAGACTCACCTCAAAGCGATACTACCAGACACTTCTGTTATTGAGCTCACCATTGACAGGATCCATAGAATCCCAAAACCCAGAGCAGCACCGGAGGCAGCCCCAAGAGATGAGCTTGCCAAACTGCATTTTTTTCGATCCACAGAGAAAGTGCTACAAGTGGCACAAAAAAGGGACAAATGGCTGGGAAATATGCAGATATACAAATATACACATATTTGTCACAGGCCACTCTAGCTAAGTGGAGAACATTTGCTGAAGTAACTGCCAAGCCATTCCAGTGAAGCTTATTATGCTTATCAACACACAGGAAGAGGCTAATAAAACCATACAACGCTGGAATCTAGGTACCCTATGACCACCATCTCCTAAAAACATGCCATCCCAAGCCATCTAACCAAAAAGGTTAATACGGGATTGGCATACAGCATAAAAGGTGCACCACTTCCATCTTTTTCATTGTTATCTGGACGAAAGTCCTTACTAGTAACAAAATAATGGCTCAGGACATGGTAGGTTCAACCCTCCACACTTTAAGTTTCACTTCTCCCCCTCTAAAAGCAATCAGACTGAGGACTACAACTAGGCACAGTGTAAACATCATCCCTTCTCTGTGCCACAGGATGGTAACTACATTTAGGGGCAGATTTATCAAGGTTCGAATTTGAGGGTTAAAAAAATTGAATTCGACCATTGAATTTTGGTCGAATTGCAATCCTTCGAATTCGAAGGATTTTACCACAATTCGATTAATCAAACGATCGAATAGAAACAATTCGAATGATTTTATACATTCAATAAAAAAAATTTATTTGATCTAAAAAACTTAGAAAAACCAGAAATTCAGTAGGTTTAATCTGGCGAACTAGGCAGTCGAATAAAATTTTAAAAGTTTTTCATATGTTGTTACATGTATATGTTCTTCATGCTTGAAAGATTATATTCCAAAAATGTTTTTGGGGTTATGGTCAGCAGGTCACGGTCATACAGCCTAACAATGTCTGTATTAATGATAAATGCCTTGGGATACAGCAAATAGTTATTTGCCAAGATGATAAAATATTATTCACTAAATGCCAGAGGCCTAAACACCCCCCATGAAGGCTCTGCATGAAGCCTTTTGGGCTAAAGCAGATGTGATTTTCTACCAAGAGACTCACTTCAAAAGATCTAATCACCCTAAATAGTGATGGGCGAATCTCCCGCGATTCGCTTCGCCGAAAAATTCGCGAATTTCTTGAGAAATTCGCGAATTGGCGAAAAATTCGCGAAACGAGTCGCGGGACGATTTTGTCGCGCGTCGCGTCAACTTTGACGCGCATCGCGTCAACTTTGACGCGTCGCGTCGTTTTCGTCGCGCGTCGCGTCGTTTTTGACGCGCGTCGCGTCGTTTTCGTCGCGTCGCGTCAAAAATGACGCGCGCCTGACGCGCGACTCGTTTTCGGCGAATTTTCGGCAAGCAAAATTTCGCTGGTGATTCGCGAATTTATTCGCCAGCGGCGAATCGCGGGAATTCGCCCCTGGCGAATAAATTCGCCCATCACTAACCCTAAATTCTTCAACAAAAAATTCCTGCATAATTACCATGCATATTACAAATCCCAAACTAAAGGATGTTCGATAGTTCGACTTATCGAATTGGGTTAAAACGCTTCTAATTCGATATTCGAATTCAATGGGTTTTAATCCAATTCGATAAATCGAACGATCGAATAAAAAATATTCCATCGATAAAATCATTCGAATCGAACAATTCGTTGAAATTCAATAAAAATTCAACCCTTAGTAAATCTGCCCCTAAGAGTAATAAAGCAAATAGACTTTTAGCAACTCAACTCCGAGCTATACAAGCTCAATCCAGAATAGCATACCTAATGCACCGTAATACAAAAATTATCTCACTATACAACCTCTCAATGAGTCTCACAGAAACAAAACCAACAAAAGAACACATAGAAAACTAATCTAAATCATTGCAATCTACCACATCCCACACAAGAGAAAATTGAGACCTTAAACACCCCAATCTCCTCTAAGGAAATATCTCAGGCAAGACGACAGGCCTCAGATACCAGAAAATTCCACAATCTCCTACACTTAGGGGCAAATTTACTATTATTCCCTAAAAATCCTATGAATTTATTTGAAATTCGATAAGCATTTGACTATCGAATGCTTATTGAATAGTTTTAGGCTATCATTTTGCTCGATATTAGATTTCTCGATGAAAACGTACGATCGAATACCGATCGTTTGATTTCACGAAAAAATAATTTTTGCATTATTGGTAGAACCCTTGTTGAGTAGGGCAAAGGCCACGAATCTCAGTCAAAATGTTACAACAGTTGTCAGTTAATGGGGGACTGGGAGTGCCCAATCTTATCAAATATTATAGAGCAGTGATTTTCAACCTTGGTCCTCCAGCTGTTAAGGAACTACAAGTCCCACAATGCAATGAAGGAGTCTGACAGCCACAGTCAGGCAAATGCATTGTGGGACTTGTAGTTTCTTAAAAGCTGGAGGACAAAGGTTGAAAATCACTGTTATAGAGCATCCCTTTTAGAAACTGGAATACGAATGCATATCCCCCAAGACAAAGGAAATGGTTAGATATTGAAAATAATATGCTGCCAAATATGATGTTACCTCAATAACTGTGGCTACCTTCTAAAAACAGAACAAAAAAAACCACACATATTGCCCATAATTGAACTTATAATCTCTATATGGGACACTGAATAAAAGAGAGGAAATAGGATGATTATCAGACTTATATCTAATAAATGTGTACGGGACTGGACATATATCTCTATATGGGAAACTCTGAATAAAAGAAAGGAAATAGGATGATTATCAGACTTATATCTTATAAATGTGTACTGGATTTTTGCGGAACTGACACAAAAATATCAGATACAGATGCAGTTACTTTGGATTGTGTGTTAAATGCGTCGTGACTTAACTCATCTATCCCATTTATCCCACTTATCACAGAATATTGTGTCACAGCATCCCATCCAATTAAAGAGTTCACCATTGAAAACAATGGTGCTTTGGTATGCTAATGAAAAGGTTAAATGCATTAAATGAGTTAAGATAACTTTGGATAACACAGTTTCTTCAATTAGCCCTGAGTCACGATGCATTTAACTTACAAATCCAAGTGACTGCATCTGTACCAGAAAAGGAACACTATTCCTACCTTAGACTCTCAGTAAAATCAACACCAAACTAACTCTATGCCACAAGACTAAAATAGAGATATTATGCCTTCTCTCTTTTATAAATAATGTGGTTCATATGAGTTCAGTTTTTGGTTAAAAAAAATCTATAAAACGTGTAAGGGATTGTTCTGATTTTTATTTTTTCTGAAATTTCTTTCTGTATGCTTTTTTATCTACCATTACATTTAGGATTATTTAAGATTGCCTCAGCTTCTATGTGTATGTTTGTTTGGCAGTCTTGGAGATAGAAACAGTTATTCTGGTTTATGTCTAACAGAAACAGGTGACCTCCCATACTAGATGTATCTATTTTTATTATAATAGAATAACATAAAGCCTATATATAATATCTTAACTTGTTCCTCACAAGGGAAAGCTGTTCTGTAGAGTTTAATATCTGGGAAATAGCATTCTATGTTAATAATAGTTCAACTTGTATCCCATACTGATAAGATGAGATGTATATATATATATATATATACTGTATATATACATATACACCACATAAACACATGAAAGACTATATTTCAGACTATAATATCAAACTATAAAAATATATCTCTTCCTTTTTTCCATTTAACGTCAAATCAACCAATATACTTATAAAGGTGGTTCTTGGTTGTCTGGATAATAATGGCTTCTGTATAGAGTTAAAATGTGTACCTTGATTACATTAAAATGTTATCTTAAGTAATAGTAACATGTTGGGCTAGCATTGCATGAATTTCTTTACTAGTAATTTTCCTTTTTGTTTAACATTTTGTTTTGTATAGATGAACACTGAGGCTAGCAAATACATAGTCATAGTCTACATAGTCAATTTTTTTAAAGAAATTATTTTGAGGTTTCAAAGTCAAAATACATCAGATTTTTCATAGTTTTCTTCAACAGATTAGATATTATATTTAAAAAAGGAAGCAACCCATATCATTTGTTTTTATTAGCATAAAAGCATACAAAGTCAAAACTGAGGCTAAGGGGCTTGGATAATGTAAACTTATTTGCAAGGGAAATCCACTTTATGTTTATATTGATTTCATATTTTCCAAGGCTGTATGACATGGGGAAGTTTTGTAAACAAAGGGCAATCCAGAGGGTTGCAGCAGCTGTGCTGACAGCTAGCTCAAATGCTAATTGTAAGATGCATTATGCTTTAACTGCAAGCTTAAGCCCATTATTGAATTGTATTATCATTCTGTTATATGGTCCGGGAACATAGTTATTGAAAAACATTTTCATAATTATGTGAAAAAGTAGCAGAACATCTGACATAGGCTCAATAAACTCTAAACTATAAAACATATCATCCCTATAGATATGATCATTGCAGTTAAGCTATAAGAAGATTTTATTATTTGTTTTATTTAGCTTTCATAACACAGTAGAATGAAATATTCTGGATATATTATTTAATGAAGTGTTACATTTATAAATGTTCTACTTTCCCGTTAGCCCTTTCATGTCACTTGTGAAGAACTGTATTCTTGTCACAGCCTGTGCTCATTTTCAGCAATACAAGCAATATGGTTTATATTTATGGTTGCCTAATAATGCAAAGGTTGGGTCTGGAACATATTTGTCAAATATTGAATGATTTAGAAGGGAACAGATGCAACATTTTTCATTTTTTTAAGGTGAATCATTGTTCATTTAAAAACTGAAACATCAGCTGTTTTTATTCATTCATTTGTTCCTGGAAAAAAATGCAAAGAGTTCAAGTTTTTAAAAATTCAAAAGAATCTGGAGAATCCACATTTTTTTTAAAAGGATTTCCTTCTGTATTTCTCTGTAATAATAAAAAAGTACCATTTGCTTGATCCAAACCAAGATATAATTAATACTTATTGGAAGAAAAGTTTATTGAGTTTATTTAATTATTGTATGAAAATCTAAATTATACAAAGATCTGTTATGTGGAAAAAACCCAGGTCCCAAGCATTCTAGAAAACAGGTCCCATACGTGTGATACATTATTTTGTTGACAATATAATGACTCACCTTTTGTTTGATGACTTGCTGTTTCCTTAACAATGACGTCATTTTCAATTCTTATACTCAATAACTCTACACCTGAGCTGTATAAATGAAGCACTAGCTACAAACTAGTTTGTGCACTGGTCTTAGCCTGTTTTGTAGTCAAAGTATACATTTTCCATTACAGACATTAAACCAATAATTAATTCTTGTCTGATTGGATGCTCTCTAATAATAGGGTGGTGTTTTCATTTTTTTTAAGTAAAATTGAAAGTTGATTTTTGCAAAAATTATTTAGACAAGTTTGGTTCTTGTCTGAATTTTCAGGCAGCAGGTCATTCTGGTTGGCTCTAGAAATGACAACAAAGTATTAACGTTAAAGTGTTGGCTGAGATGAGATTGAGACAGTAGGTCATTCTAGTTGGCTCTAGAGATGGCAACAAAGTACTAACATTAAAGCATTGGCTGAGATGAGATTGAAGCTGTCATGAATGACACCTTCAACTCAGAAAAGTTGATTTGGAACTTAAAAAAAACACAGTGACGTTCAAGGCAGTTTTAACAGAAGCATGTTCTATAGCAGGCAGGGGTTGGTTCAAGCAGAGTTCAGGCAAAGTCAGTACAAACACAAGGGTCGGTCCAGGGATAGTTCAAGCAAAATCTGAACACAAGTAAGGGTCAGTCCAGGCAGAGTTCAAGCAAAGTTGGTACACATTGCAAGGGTCTGTCCAGGCACAGTTCAAACAAGGTAAGAATACAGGCAAAGACAGACAACTGGAATCAGAACAGAGACAAATCCAGATAATATGAAGCACTGATAACTTGCCAACCTGGGGTTGTGCCAAGTGTTGTGTCAATCTGACGTTACTATGTGTGTTGTAACATGATGTCACGTACACACAGAAAAGATAAAAAATTTCTGTGAGTTTGGTGTGAACAAACAGACTGCAGGAGTTCCCAAAAAAGTAGTGACAGGCGTACCCATCACTGCCCCACAGAACCACCAGACCCACAGGCTTGTCAGGAAACCTTTTATGAAACTGTTTCCTAAGATGATCAGCAAAAGGAATCCAAGAATTTTCCTCTGAACCATACCTCTTCCAATGTACTAAATACTGCAACTTACCCATGTGAGAATCAAGGAGTCTCTGGACTAAGAACTTCAGTTGACCCTCCACCAACACCAGAGGAGGTGGAGGAGGTGGCTGTCAAACCTGTGTGGCCAGCTTTAAAAGGGAGACATAAATTAGAGATTTTAAGATTATTGGGGATCTTAAAGCAAACAGAAGAAGGGTTAATAATCTCCATGATTGGATATGGACCAATAAACCTGTGCCTCAGCTTAAAAAATTGAACCTTACATTTAATATTCTTTGTGGATAAACAAACCATGTTTCCAACTTTATTTTTGAGTGCCTCCCTAGAGAACCAAACTGCTTTCTTTTGTGCTGATGTAGTTGCCAAAACAGAATCATGCACCTCACTCTAAATCTTTGAAAATTGCGCTAAAGAAGAGCTAAGAGAAGGTATAGCAGATAAACGACCACAGTATGAAAATGCACATTAACAATGAAAAATGGAGATTGCACAGATTAGATGCTTGAGGCATATTATTATAGGCAAACTCCACCCAGGATAGCAACTCAGCCCATAATGATTGATCATTTCAAAACATAACATCTTAAAAATTGTTATAATGACTGGTTCACCATCTCTGTCTGACCATTGGTCTGAGAGTGATATGCAGAAAAAAAGGACAAATTGATCCTATCCAGAGAGCAAAAGGCTTGCCAAAACTTGTAAACAAGCTGTACTCCCCTGTCAGACACAACGTTTACAGGAAACCCCCGTCATAATATAATATAGCCATGGTACTGAAAAACACATCAAGGGAGGAGCGGGCAGGATCAGAGGGTGATAGCCTTAATGTCCTGACTTGGGGATCACCCTGTAAGAGGGCCATAGCAAACCTCACCTTCTCCTTTCCAGGAAAAGAGTGAGGGAAAAGCTAAGATACAGTTTTCATGCCTCCTGGAAAGTAAAGAATTTGTATCCTATCCCCATTGATCAGGGAAGGATATCTTAGGTTCAGGAGGATGACCCATGTCACAATGAGCAGAGGAAGGAGGAGGACCCACAGACACTGTGGTCAGAGATTGAACCCCTGGAATAGGCATTTGCTGAACAGCATCCAGCCTAGTTGAGAGTCTTTGCAGGCTGTGGACCAATCAAGGCCTGCATCATGACCTTCAGCACCCATTTTATGGACCGTACTACTGTCACAAATTGCACCCTAAACTCAGAACAGAGATCAACTTCCTGGTTTGGGCTCACTTTTATGGCAATAACAGCTGCCTTTGGATTTGGGAGGAGCCCTCAGCTACTCAGATAGCACCAGGAATTAATGTGAGAGCAACAGGATGAAAGTTCAGGGCAGCTTCAACAGAAGCGTGGTCCAGAACAAGCATGGGTCGGTCCAGACAGAGTTCAGGCAAAGTCAGTATACAGGCAAGGGTCAGTCCAGGCAGAGTTCAAGCAAAGTCGGTACGCAGGCAAGAGTCGGATAATATGAAGAATAGACCTACAACAGGCACTGAAACTTTGCTGACCTCGATTTAAATAGCCAAGTTTTTGCACTAATAATGTCACTTACGCATGGACATATAGAAGAACTGATCATTTGTGCATGTGTTTGGTGCGAATGAATAGACTGTGGATGTCCCCGCAAAGACAGTGACAAGCGTCCCTGTCACTGCCCCACAAAACCACCAGGTAACTTTACAGAAGCTAACAAACTCCAGACTTATCAGATTTCAGATACATATAGCATTGTTGGGGTTCCTCTGTCTGCTTTTTTCCAACACAAATACAGAAATACAATGTATTTCCCAAGCACATAATATTTAGCCAGTTGTTACTCTGAGTACTGTTGTACTCCTGTCCCTCTACACACATGGCAGGTTTTGGACCAAAATATACACTAGTACACTTGCATTATTTTGGATACTAGTAATCGTGAATCTGACCCATTTCACTTCACGGGAAATTTGCAAAACATACAATAATCTTTGAGATTTATTGATGTCCATAAGTGACAAATGGATGAAGAAATTTTTGATAAGCAAAATATTTTTTCACCCATTAGTGTCTATAGGCATAATTTTTGGGACAAAAACTGGTAAAATATTTAGCGCATCACTATTGGATACAATAGTGTTTTGTATAGGTACAGTTTACAGTCATCTGTGCAACTAAAGTAATGTCTGCAAAGAAATCTCCCCTACCTCTTAAGCAGCTAAGAAAATTCCCCTCGGAGGGAAATGTACAACACATTATATATTTAAAATGTAAAAAGCATTTAAATTTATTGGAACTTGCTGGGAAATTTGTACACTACCTTTTAGTTTTCTAAATTGAAGTTCAGTTGTCAAGCTGAAAAGTGTAAAAAAAAGCACCAAGGTAGTCAGATAATCTCACTACTCCCATGTCTCTAAATAGGTGGTACTTCATCTGTTGCTACTTATATTATATATAATCTACAATACTGCAACATTTGTACCTTCTCTATGTACTAGAATATTGTACTATATAAAATAGAAATATAAAGCACATACTGTATATATGAAATCATAAAAAATATGAAAAATCTCATATTAATTTGTTATAGTTGCCTGGATATTATTCTTTACAACACTTGTTCTTTTTCAAAGACATGTCAAGTATTTTCTTTATTTTAATTTTGTGTTTACCAATACAATTGCACTTGTTCTTATTAGTAAATAATCTATGAAATATAATTGTATTTTTTAAATTGAAAAACAATATTTATGCACTGCCCTTTCAACAGACTTTAATTATTCATAGCAAGATAAATATTGTAAATTAATGACAGAAGTATCACCAACTAACTGTATTTACTAAAAAACTGCTGCAACAAAAAAAGGCATTTGAATTTAATTCATTTGGGAAAAAAGGTTGCCTTATGAAAAAAACGCCTCCGACTTTAATGCAATTGAAGTGAAAAAAAATAGTTGTGCGCATCAAAAAATTGTCAAGTGGAAAAAAAAAATTATGCCCATTGACTTCAATGCATTTCACAATTTTTTCATTGTTTCACAATTTTTTTTGCAGTTTCTCAATTTTTCAGCAAAGCAAAACAGGACAAATTCACTCATCACTATTCTTAATTAAAATTAATCATTGTCTTACTTGCACAGAACTTTTTTTAGCAGCTGTGTATGTGGGTTGGCACCTTAGCTTACTGTTCTTATGGATTAAAGAGTTTTTCTACTTAAATCTGAGACTATTATATATCAGATATTGATTTCTGAGGCTCATATGTAGCAGACCTTATTGAAGCATCTGGTTCACTTAATCACATAATTTTCCCTTGAAATGAAATGTTTACATTGTGTGTCAGATCAATAAGAACTTTTCCTGCTGAAGTAACTTTTCCAGACACTTTGATTGGTGACTTTGATCAATACAGACTTTTTTTAGAACCTTTATTATTGAGTACTTTGAATGCCGACAAAAAGGTCCTGATGATTTTTTTTGTGATGGAATATTTGAATATTTATTTAAAAACTTGTTAAATATAGTACTGAATGATGTCCCACCAATTGCTCTTCTTAGGTATAAAATTGAGAATGGGAAATTTTTACTCATTTTTTCATTGATATGTCTTGAACATAAACACATTTTAAAATATGAAAACACAGAATCCATGATTTCCTGAATTACGGTATTAAATAAATAAAATCACCTTTCTAGATTCCTGAAGGCAAGTAGTTTTAGGAGTTCAGATTCAATCAAGTGAAACAATAGGGGAGCCAAATACTAAATAATAGAATTTCTTTTTTTCCACAAATCTCTAGAAATTCATGATTTTCTAATTTTTGAAAAAAAAAACTTGAAAAGCTCAGTATTTATTATGGTCCAGATTTATCAAGGGTCTAATAGTAAATTCTAATTTGAATTTTTGAGTGTCAAAATTCAAACATTCAAATTCGAATCCCCCTATGTGAATGCAAATTTGAATGTGAGATATATCACATTTCGACCAATGAAATAGTCCTAATTTGAATATTCTTCACCTAAAACCTGCTGAGTTACTTAACAAGTCAGTGGCAGAGGTCCATTGAGCCATTTGGAGATGCTAATTGCATTCCTGACATTCAAATTATTTTTTGGCAGAAAAACTCAATTTGTATGAATAACATACAAATCGAACATGGTTCGAATTTTCTGGTCCAAACCTTTCGTTCAAATATTAGACATTCAATTTTTTTCTTAAATTACCAGCCAGTCGAATTGTAAGCATATTCAAATAAAAAAAAAATAATTCACATGAATTTGAAATTTGACCTTTGATAAGTGGGCCTCTAAGTGTAAGAACTAGTGATGGGCGAATTTATTCACCAGGGACGAATTTGCGGAGAATTCCCGCTATTTGCATATTTTGCATATATATTTTTTGGCGAAAATTTGCCAAATCAAATTAGGTTTTGATGCAACGAGACGAAAACGACGCGACACGCGTCGACAACCACGTGGCGCAACGACAATGACACGACGCGTGCTGCGCGTGCTGCGACTTGCTTCACAAATTTTTCCACCAATTCGCGAATTTTGCTTGAAATTCGCAAATTTTTTGGCGAAGCGAAACTGGGTAGATTCGCCCATCACTAGTAAGAACCACAAACACCTCTCATACAACCTCGCCAGGTAAAAGTTGCTGAGGTCCTATAGAAGTCAAAGTGCTGATCCCATTGGTCTGCTCTAAATTCAGGCCTTTATAGGTTTTCATATTTTTTTTTTCGTTTGGAAATATTTATTATTTGTGCTGTTGGGGCATGTCGGGCACAGCTACTGAGAGACGGTAGGCAAGGTTCCAAACCTGACTGGCTTAGAGGGCTCAGGTGCATGTGTATCTGGATCTGTAGTCAACTGGAACCATTCCATCACTGATCACTACCATCACACCTATATAATAATGACATTACAATTGGATCGCCATGGCTCAATTCAATTGCTACTATTGGCACAACCCAGTAAGGCAGAGATCTTTTTTTACTTGTAAGTCACATTCAAATGCAAAAAGAATTGGAGAGCAACACAAGCATGAAAAAGGTTGATATGGGTGCCAAATGAAGGTTGTGATCAGATATTTTGTAGTCTCTATGTGGATTGGCAGCATACAGGAGGCTCTATATGGCAATACACCTGTTTTTTTGCAACCTCCAAGCCTGGAATTAAATATAAGCACCTGCTTTGAGGCCACTGGGAGCAACATCCAAAGGATTGGTGAGCAACATGTTTCTCATGAGCCACTGGTTGGGGATCATTGCACTAAGGGAACCCTACAGCTGGTTTTGTCCAAAAATGTACTTTCAGGCACTGGTGCATGGGTGCTTCCTGCAAGTTGCTATAGGTGCTGAGGGCAAGTGCCTTTTATGAATACAATGAAAGCAAGCTGAATTTTACTTGTAGCCATAAATGATCCATAGCGAAAGAGAGAAAATTAGAGAAAGAGAAGGTATAATAATTTTATTGCAAATGTTATTGCTGTGCACATCACAATGCAGCTCTTCATCACATCTCACCAAGAATGAGTGAACATTTTGTAATTGTGTCCTTCTATCTTCTATTCTAAAAGAATGATGGCAATTTTACATCCTTGCTTTGCTAAGGGTTTCGTTATCAGTATATCCCTGGTGTAGTGGTAATTGAGTTTGTTCATTAAATCAAATTTAGAGCTTCTTATTATACAACATTACTCTGCTGTATTATGAATGCAAAACGGCCACAGGGTGATGCATTATACCTTAATTGTTAGACAGGCAGACATAAACAATATTATCAAATGTTATACTATTATCTGTTAATAGTATGTTTAAAATGGCGAGATCATTAATAATATAAACTCTGTTACTGAGGTTCACAGGAAATGAATGAATTTATCTCAAAAAAGATTAAATGTGCTAATAGCTATAATTACAATATTGATCAAACACTTCCTGGATTTTGGTTAGACATTTTAAAATAATCTATGTCTGTATAATAAAAACATTGCACAAGGTGAACAAGGTTTATCTAAAGAACAATTAAACAGATGTGTGTTTCTTTAGGTTTATTTAAAGCCACATAAAAGATTAGGAAATAAGTAGTGTTTCTTACAATATGCAGAGGGTGACTGTACAGGTCCAAAGTAATTTCATAGAATCTGTCCCAGGGAAAATTCACAAATTGCATAGAAGTTAGTAGGTGTCAATTTTTTTGGCAACTTTTTTCTCTCTACTCATTTTTTGTCCACTTGTATGAAAGTCAATGGTGACTTTTTAATCTCTGCAACAATTTTTTCATGGCAAATTTTTTTTGTTGCAGCAAAATCTTTGCCACAGTTTGGCACAAAAATTAGCTGACACAGAAGTTTGGAATTTTGCTGTGAATCCATGCCTGGTGAAAAAATTCCCTCAACACTAGCAAAGGTCCATGTCCCTGAAATTGTTCTTGTAATTTTCCATACAGAAATGTTTGTACTATAAGAAATTTGCACTGCTGCATACTCAAATAGCTAAATATTTTTAAGATCCATTTCTAGGGAATTATTTCATTAATATGACTTGTAAGGGTTATTTAAGTCTGATTTTTTTCTTGTGGAAGGTTTCAAATAAGAAAACTTGCAGTTTTTGGAGACAAATTCGAAAAGACCCACACAATTTAGATTTTTTTAATGATTTTTAGTGATGGGCGAAACGGCCGCGTTTCGCTTCGCCGAAAAATTCGCGAATTTCCAGAGAAATTTGCGAATTATTCGCTGATTCGCTTCTGCCGCGTCGTTTCCGCCGCGTTGCATCATTTTCGTCGTTTTTGCGCGGCAAATTTTTTTTTTGCGAATTTTTTTGGCAGTTTCGCGAATTTATTCACCAGCGGCGAATCGCGGGAATTCACCGCG
Organism: Xenopus borealis; assembly: GCA_024363595.1. NCBI lineage: Eukaryota > Metazoa > Chordata > Amphibia > Anura > Pipidae > Xenopus > Xenopus borealis. The sequence continues at coordinate 125,408,759 of CM044442.1, forward strand.
AATTCGCCCCTGGCGAATAAATTCGCCCATCACTAATGATTTTATCCAGTCTTCTCCCGTTCACGAACATTTATTAAATGGGGGGGTCGGGGGGAGTAGTGGTTTTCAGAAAATAGTGAGAAAAATTCAGAATTTTATAAATAACTCCCATAGTGATAATTTTGCCTCAGTTGGGTTTGTATATATAAGGTGCAAAAAACAAATGTGTTAAAATAACAAATATAAATATAAATGTATGTTTACCCTTCACTTTAATCTCACATAGTAATCCAACCCCTTCCACACCTTATCCCATTGTGATATAATGGGTTTTTGGACCTGAAGTTCCCCTGTTTTCCAGAATCCCTTATTAGGGAAAGGAAAGTGACTTCAAGTTTCAAAATTCATTGAGTCAAAATGCAACAAGGTGAGGGAGGGGTCAGTCTGTGAGGCTTAAAGGAACACCAAAAAATTAGTGTTTTCAAGTAATGTAAATATAATGTAGTTTACATTGCACTGGTAAAACTGTTGTGTTTGCTTCAAGCAGAATACTATAGTTTATATAAACATGTTTATATGGGGCAGTCATTTAAGCTGGAAAAAAGGCACAATATATACAGCAACAAGCAGAAACACTCTGTAGTATACAATGGGATTCTTCAGAACTTATCTGTTATCTACTCTGTATTCTGTGCATTAATAGCTGCTTCCATGACTACACAGAAGCTTGTTATATAAACTATAGTTTTTCTGAAGCAAACACCCCAGTTTTACAAGTGCAGGGCAACAGTACAGTACATAATATTGTCATTAATTTAAAGTATTTACATTTTTTGGTGTTCGTTTAAGGGACAGATGGTCAGGATACTTAACTTAAAGGAGTATACATGTACTGTATGTAGTAACATACTAAATTTTTGTCTAGAAAATGTATTTATAGATATACAATTATATATGATGATGTTGATGATGATTTTGACAAACATAGGTATAGAATACAAAAATACAGGTGAAGACAAAAGGAGTTACTAATAGCTACTGTGGCTAAAACATGGCAACTATAACAAACAAGGGAACATTGTGCTCACCACTAACAACAATCAGGTTGTGACCACTAAATTCACATAGACAAATACAAGGAGTCCTCTGCACTCAACCCATGACTTTGACATACAGTGTAGTTGGCCAGCTTAAATATATTGCAAAATATGGACAACAATCCCTGTTTTGTTTAACCCTTTTTCTGCCAGCCATTTTGTCCTAAATGCGAACATCTACTGCCAAGCAGTTTTTAGACATTTTGTACTCTTTCACTGGGGGGGGGGGGTCTTTTAGTTTAACCAGGAAAACAGTATATTGGTTTTTTCAGGACAACCTGAGCTCTCAGAATATGCTAGAATTTTGGGGTAATTCCAGTCCTGTAAAAAGATATGGGCTTCTAAGTGTATAAAAAAAAAAACAGTTTTGCATGATACAAACACATCTATCAGAAACATAATTTATTTTATGAATGAGAACACAGCAGATTTAGAAAGTTCAATGTGTCCCGAACACGCCAATACCAAATATATATAATTAGAAAGAAAACATCCTGCAGAATCAAAAATGGGTAAATATATCTCTGTACGCGACACTACCAAGTTGCAATTCTATCCTAAAGTTATAATTTTTTATAGAAATTGGAATTTTTTGAAAAATTACCTCAGAGCTTCCAATCTACATCATCGTATCTCTCACACATCATTAGGTACCAATGTATAACACCCTAAATATGATTGCCAGGAGTCCACTGAACATTTTGATGCTCAATATATATTGGTGTACCTAAGTATGTGGCATATACAGGCCCCAAAATGTTGACACCCCATGTGAGCTATCAGTTATGTATTTCCAGGTACTGCAAAATCAACACACTTTCCTAATTTTTAGGGGGGCAAAATTAGAAAAAAGTAAGTTCACCCCCAAAAACCATACATTTTTGAAAAGTGCACATTCCCCAGAATTCAAAATGGGTATGCATGTCTTTCTACTCAAAAGTACCAAGCCGCAAACCTTTCCTAAATTTGGCAATTTGGTGACATTTCCAAAAATCACCTCAAAATTTCCAACCTGCAGCATGGTATTTCCACACATACTTTTAGGTATCAAGATAAATCACCCCAAATATGAAATCCTGGGATCCTCTGAACAGTTTGATGCCTAATATGTATAGGTGCACCCAAGAATGTGGCATATAGAAGCCCCAAAACGAAGACCCCATTTGGTCTGTCATTTCAGGTACTGCAAAATCAACAGATTTACAACATTTTGAGGGGGACCGAGCTAGAAAAAAGTAAGTTCACCCACAAAAACCATACATTTTCAGAAAATACACAGAAAGAAAAATCACCCTAAAGATGGACGTCGGAGGTCTACTGAATAGTTTGATGCCCAATATGCATAGAATTACCAAAGAATTTGGTATGTACGGACCCCAAATAAAAAACATACATATCACGCTAACCAACACAGATGCTGAAAACCCAGACTGTGCGTTATGTGCCGTAAGACCCTCAAACTGTAAAATGACCCCAGATAACCATACATTTTCAAAGCATATATTCTGATGGATCAAACTAAGTAAAATATACAGTACATTTCTAGACCAAAGCACCAAACCGCAAAACTATACTAAATATACATAAGGAACAATGATGCAGGGATAAAATTGCAATAAAACCACAAAAATAGCGTAAATCAATGTAATATAGGGATGCACCGAATCCAGAATTCGGTTTGGGATTCGGAGAGGATTCAGCCTTTTTCAGCAGAATTCGGATTCGGCCGAATCCTACTGCCTGGCCTAACTGAATCCGAATCCTAATTTGCATATGCAAATTAGGGCCAGGGAGGGAAATTCTGGATTTTTGGCACAAAACAAGGAAGTAAAAAATGTATATGCAAATTAGGGTTTGGATTCGGTTCGATATTTGGCCAAATCTTTCGGGAAGAATTTGGGGGTTCAGCTGAATCCAAAATAGTGGATTCGGTGCATCCCTAATGAAATAACAAAAAACTGACTGACAGTGTAATTAGTTGCCCAAATCAATTATCCAATAGTCACGCTGTTGAAATAACAAGCTTTGAGGCAAAGATAACAGTACAATGAATAAGTTAAAAAAAAAAAAAAAACAGCTGTTTGTAAGTTTTTGTGTACACATGTTTGTGCACTAATAAAAGTTGTCTGAGTGTGCAAATAAGTGCAAATAAGTGTAAATAAGTGTACAAAAGGGACCAAGTGTGTAAATGTACTGTAAGTGACTGTAAGTGCAGGTAAGTATGTAATAAAAACGTGCATTTACCTTTTCTGTTGCAGAAGATCGCAGGAGACACGTGGAGAGCCCAGGAAGTTGAATTCTCACAGAGCAGGAAGCAGGAAGCGGCTCTGCAGGGTAGGAGAGGTAAGTAAAGAAGCAGATGCTCCATGCAATGCATCTGCTTCTGTTACAAGTCGGATCTGTGACAATTGAGTCGCAGATCCGACTTGACAGCCCCATAGCAATGTTGCCTAGGGGGCTGTCCTCCTTCCTGACTCTCTGCGGAGAGAAAGCTCTGCTGCCAAAGAACGTACATAGTACGCACTTGGCAGCCTGAGCATTTAACCGCCAGCATGTATGGCGTACGTGCTTGGCAGTTAAAGGGTTAAGGGGTAAGACATTTTTTGTAGCTTAGGCACAAAATGTTTGAATGCCCTTAGTATATTGAGAGGACCACTTGTATTTGTCTGAAACATGCCAAAGAAATACCCTGCCATTTACAATAAAGAGAATTACCTCTCCTTAAACAGGGTTCTGACAAAGGGGACTATGTGCTCTGAAAGCTTGCAATTGTTACTTATTCAGTTAGCCAATAAACTTTACATTTTCTGCAATATTACAGAGAAAATGGAAAACCTTTTTAAAAATGTGGAGTCTATGGGAGACAACTTTCTGTAATTCAGAGATTTCCAGATAACAGCTTTCCAGATAATGGATCCCATACCTGTAGTACTAAAGAATTAAAGAATGACACTCAGCCTCCTGTTAATTACATATTTTTAAAACCTGTAGCAAACTGAACCATGTAGATAAACTATGAAATATTGTAGGGCAAACTTCTTGATGTTTTTTCATTAATGTTTCATTGTTATAGAGTGCACAATTGCTACCAGTGAAATGTATTACTTGCATTACTGCAAATGAAGACAAAGGTTTCAGCAGCATTTAGAGAGAGTGAGAAGGGTGCTTGATGTATACAGAAGGAGTAGCATTTATTATTGTATAGCTGGGATTTGTACTCTGCTTCTGCACTTCTTTGTCACATTCACATATTTAATTTCCTAGGGGAAATAAGTTTAACCGCTGAATGCTACTGAGCCTTGATACATGAATAAAAGTTCATTATATGTAAAATGTTCTTTCTATGAGACTTTGATTCATCGTTCCAGAGCACTTTTACATCTTGTTTTTGCAGATGGTATGATATAAAAGATCAAACTACTTCAAGCTAGAATAAAAGGGCTAAAATAAGCTTTAAATGCTTTACAGTAAACTTGCCCAACATTACAGCTCGACTCTTTTTAATTGTAGACCGGTTCAGGAAATCCATACTCTTTTAAAGCCAATCCAAAATATTGCCTCATACTTAAAAATAGTTATGGCACATGTGTATGATATTTATACAGTTAATTAATTTGCATGACATTTTAAAATACATTTCATTTTTCTCTGTTATAATAAAACAGTACAAGTATGGTATCTGTTATCCAGAATGCTCAGGGCCTAGGCTTTGCTGGATAATGGATCTTTCTGTAATTTGGATCATCATACATTTATTTAGTCTACCAGAATATCATGTACACATTAAATAATTCCAATAGGCTGGTTTTGCTTCGAATAAAAATGAATTATATGTTAGCTGGGATCAAGTACAAACTACTGTTTTATTATAAAAGTGAAAAAGGAAATCATTTTTAAATATTTGGATTATCTGGAAAGAATGGAGTCTATGGGAGACAGCCATTCCATAATTCAGAGCTTTCTGGATAATGGGTTTCCGGATAACAGATCCTATAACTGTATGGTATGGATCGGTTATCCAGAAACCCATTATCCAGAATATTCCAAATTACAGAAGGGCTGTCATAGACTCCAATGTATCCAAATAATCCAATTTTTTAAAAATGATTTCCTTTTTCTAAGTAATAATAAAACAGTACCTTGTACTTGATCCAAACTAAGATTTAATTAATCCTTATTGAAAGCAAAACCAGCCTATTAGGTTTATTTGATGGTTACATGATTTTCTGGTATAATGAAGGTATGAAGTTTCAAATTATGGAAATATCTGTTATATGGTCCCAAGCATCCTGGATAACAGGTCCCATACCTGTACTTGCTCCCAGCCAGCAGATGTAATGTATATAGATCACAATAACAAATCTAGAAAATCAATGTCCTAAGCATTTTGAACAATAGTTCCCATACCAGTACAGGATTCTGTGTTTGAGTCCAACCAGGGTGCTGTCTGCAAGGAGTTTGATTAATACACCTGTGTCTGTGTGGGTTTTCTCCAGTTATTGCAATTTCTAGATAAGTTTCAGTGAGACTGATCCTAATGTGTGTTGTGTGTATGTGTCTGGGATTTAAAGGAGCAGGAACACAGAAAAGTGTCTAAATGTAATGATAATATCATATTGTATTGCCCTGTGCTGGTAAAACTGGTGTATTCAGAAACAGTTTATATAAACAAGCTGCTGTGTAGTCATGGGGCAGTCATTCAAAGATGGAAAAGGCACAGGATACACAACATAACAGATAAGCGCTGTTGTATACAATGAGATTCTTTAGAACTCTTTAGAGTGCTTGAATGGATGCCCCCATGGCTACACAACAACTTGTTTAGATGAACTATAGTAGTACTTATCTGTTATCTGCTGTGTATTCTGTTCTTGAATGGCTGCCCCCATGAGTACACAGAAACTTGTTTATATAAACTATAGTAGTACTTATCTGTTATCTGCTGTGCATCCTGTGCTTGAATGGCTGCCCCATGGCTACACAACAGCTTGTTTAGATGAACCATAGTTGTCTTTCTGAAGCGAACACACCAGTGCTGGGCAACAGTATATTATATTGTCATTCCTTTTAAACACATTCTTTTTTTGTGTTACTGTTCCTTTAAGGGCTCATTTACAGTGCAAAGGGCAGGGTACACAACACAGGTAATCTTTTTCAATCTTAGGACCTTGCCATACATTTAGCCGCTGTAGGTTCTTGCAATAGAATAAATACAACACTGCCTACTTTGAGATTGAGAACATTAAGAACTGGGTGTTCTTCATAAGTGTACCTTATCCATCCTCTTATGTGCCCCCTAAATTGTGTGATATTACACGAAAACAGGACTTAAGAGGGGCCTTGTAATTTCCACCTGTTCTATGGCAGGCTTTATGTGATAATTCAACTCCAGCCCCCTTCATCAGTCTACATCAACTCCCCACTTACTCCTTGCACTGCTTATTATAGCCAAAAGTGTCCCTGAGTGCTATAAAAATACAGCGCTGACAGAAGAATATCAGAATAGGTGCAAGAAGGTGCCTGCAAACCCTGTTGCACTACACTTCATTTATATAAAAGGTACAAACATAGGGAATGTTGTATTTGGTGGAGCAGAAGAGGAGCAAGGTGGTGGGGAAATTGAAGTTTCTGGCAAGGTTAAATTTCAAGACATTGTGAACCTTTGTCATAGAGGATTTCAAAAACGATTCCTATAAATTGTAAAGGAATGAACTATTAATGAACTTGTACAATATGGCATTATATACAGGCATAGGACCTGTTATCCAGAATACTTAGGACCTGGGTACAGATGTTTCTATAATTTGGATCTTCATACCTTAAGTCAGTGATTCCCAACCAGTAGCTTGCAGGCAACATATTGCTCAACAAACCCTTGGATGTTGCTCCCAGTGGTTTGGAGGAATTCCAAGCTTGTAGTCAACATTTGAATGTCTAAAATGTCTAAATAGTGCCTCCTGTATTCTGCCAGTGCAGAATTACTTTTGTCATTTCATACACACCCATTTCCATTACTGCAGCACAACATTTCTTGTCAGTTCTATAGTTTCTGGATATCCACTTTAAAAGCCTGCAGATTAAAATATTTTACTGGAAATTAATAATACTAATAATACTTCAGCTTGCTACCAGCTGAGTGGGTTCCAGCTGAAAGAGTTACTCCAATGCATGTGTTGAGTTAACTGAACAACACAACCTTCTACTAACATTTCGAATAATGTAATGTGTATGCAATGTATTGATACTATCCAGTAGGGTTTCCTGCATATTAATGAATATAGGAGCTTCTGAAGTAACAGTAGGTTATTAAAGTCCAAATGCCAAAAATTATAGTTTTTCTTACTGAAAAAAACACTTACTTTTTTCAGAATTTATTAAACCCCAAGGGTGTTAAAAGTTCAAATAACAATATAACCAACTCAAAAGTTCCAAAGACATCCTGATCTGTGCTGGATTTTGTACAATAATCCAAAGATTTTGTAGTTTTTGGGTGTCTAAAAATGTCTAACTTTTTTATTTTTCCACAATCTTTCAACTTTTTTTAGGAACATTTTAGGAAAAATATTTTGATAAATAAGAAGGATAACCCCGTACGGATTAGGTCGGAGTAGCTTTCTGGAAATAATAAAATAGGTACAAACATAGGGAATTTTGTATTTGGTGGAGCAGAAGAGGAGCAAAAATACTAAATTCACGTTTATCAGAGGTAGAAAAATCCACAACTAACAAATCTGATTATTGATAAATATGCCCCTATGTTTTGGTATTGACCCAAGTGGTTCTCACCAAGTGTAGGAACTCAAGTGTAAGAAATGTTGTTTGTAATCCCTTGGAGCACAGTTGAGGCAATCTCATATACAGTATACCAGAGGTGTGTGAGTAAACCCCAAAGAAAACTTGGTTTACTTTAAGAGCACCATACAGGTAGAGGATCTGTTTTCTGGAAACATGCTGTACAGAAATCTCTGAATCTTTATTAAAAAAATTTTTAAATTTTAATTTTTAATTTTGAAAATGAATAGGATCGACCTGCAAACTTGAATCAAATTAGAATTTTAGTTTTTGCACAAAAAAGTATTAACATTTTTTTTTAAATGTTTTTTTCAAAAGTACACAAAACGACTCCAAATTGATTGTACAAGGTCCACCATAGGTTAAACACCAATTTGGCAGGTTATATATGGCGAATAGTTAAAACTGAATTCTTTAAAGGACAGTATATGATAAATTTCAAATTTCAATTTGAATAGAATTTGGAATAATCCCTAGTCAAATTACACTAAAATAAACACAAAATTTGAATTTAAATATTCAAATATTCAATTCAACCCTTGATAAATCTGTCCCTATGTTTTGAGAGTTACAGTTTAGCTGCATCTGGCCACTTCCCCCAACTTTGTGAGGACTTATCTGAAAGAGTGAAGGTGTAAATGTAATGGCGTAAAGGAGCATTCAGCTCTAGATATGTAGAGTATCATAAAATGCAAGGAGCCAGGAGAAATGTGATACTGTAGGAGTGCATGTAGGTCTGTAAAGGTATGCTTTATAACAGCCTGCACCAGGAACGGAGCACTAAAACAGCTAATGGAGAAAATCTAATTTATTTCAAAAACATGTTCAAAACCTGTAATCTTGCAATATAATAGGCAAATTGCTTCAGATTTTCAATAGGAAAAAGAGGTGTAACATTAATCAGCAATACATTTACATCTGATTTCATGTTACGCATGGAAAAAGGTGTCCACATTATTTAGGGTAGAAGCAATAAATAAATAGGTAATTAAATGCATTGACTCAACCCTTCTGTTGTAGGATAATATTGTTTGGGAGCATCACAGCTTGGTTAAGGTTGCAGCGATTTTCATTATTGAAAGATTTATTTTATCTGGAGACACTGACAGTGCGGCATTAAAGTAAAATGGACTTTGCTTGCCAACACATTAATCACATTACACTGTGTCTGCAGGGAGCATCATCATGCAATTGATATGCATAGCCTTGATAAACTGCCACAATATTCCTTCAGCAACATGCTCTGATGAGCCGAGAATTAACCAATCATGTTCAGAATTCAGCCATTTATGAACAACCTTTTTATTATTTTACACATGAGCCAATAGTTTGAGGGGAAATAAAAGGTGGCACATATGAATAGCTTCAAATAGAGAATCTTATTTTTTGGGGGAATTTTTTTTTTTTCTTTACATATGATTGTATAACCTTGTATTATTAAATTGTCATTTAAAATTATACTGTTACTTTAGTACATAAATATTATGTTTTGACCAAATTATCAAAAATTGTATTTGTGTCATTTTAAAAGCTTTTTCCATTTTGAATAAACAATTTTATAAAACATTTGGGTTTGCTTATTTATTAAAGAGTCCAAATATAAAAATGTAATTGAATAAACTGTGAAAAAAGAAAGATAGATGAAGACAAATAGCTACAGTAAATAAGTATATAGTTGTAATTGTAGTAATAGGTAGACTAGTATAATACTAGTCTTACTGGCTTAGGAAGTTCCATTAAAGGGCAAGGAAAGGCAAATAAATAAAATCCCATTTTTACTTTCTTTAATGAAAAAGAAATCTATCTCCAATATACTTTAATTAAAAAATGTGTACTGTATGCAGTGAAATTCTCCCTTCTTTTAGTGCTGAGGATAGGAATTGTCAGACGTCTGGCAGGGAAACAATCATACTTATGAACAGCAGGGGGAGCTCCCGCCTTACTTACCAGCCATGCAGAGCTCAAACAGCTTTGTTTTTTGATCATTTATGACCATCCCTAAGCAGCACAGACCACACTGAGCATGTGCAGGGCCAGAGGCAGGCAAATATTTTTAACAAAGTTACAAGATGGCAGCCCCCTGTGGCCAACTTTGAAAGCATAAATAATTTGTTTGATTGGGCTTGTGGTGCAATAAGTTCATGTTTATGTTTAGTATACAAAATACAGCATTTCTAGCCTTATGCTATTTTACACTTTCCTTGCCCTTTAAGATGTTACCTATGCCCGGGATGGGAAGTGTGCCCATTCAACCAGGGGTGGAGTGACCCATGTTTCATCTTTGGTGCTCCATTTCAAGAGGGAATGGATGTTGTTGGAGGGGTTGGACCTAAGGACTCTTACAGAAGGAGGAACCTAAGTGAAGTTAAATAAAGAGATCCTGTGAACAAGGCAAGTTATACATAGTAGACAGTAGATCCTGTAATGAAACAATCCAAGAGTGTTAGCTAAAAAATGTTACTAGAAGGACATTGTATACTCCACTAAGGAGATTACACATGGGATAGTAAGGACTCAAGTGGGTAGGCACTCTGTGTGTAATCCCCTGAGGAACCTGAGACACTGAGAGAAATACAAGTGTTGTGTAATACCCCAGCTTCATATATGTTGTGCCACTGTACCAGCTATATTTGATATACCGAGCTGTATTTACTGCTATCTGTTTAACATATTGTTAATTTCTTTAAGACCTTCAGACACCAGATTTACAAAGGGTCAAAGTGAAAATTCTAATTAAAACTTAGAATTTTTAACAAATTTTTGGATACTTCAACTACAGAATAGGCCAACATTCGATTTTTGGGGGAAATCATTGATTCAATAAAACGATTCGAACAATTTTTATTTGATCGAAAATGGTCCATTTTTTATTGAAACCCCCCTTTAAGTTTTTTCTCTTCGAAATTCGACCCTTAGTAAATGTGCCCCTGTGTTTTGTACTAAGGATACTGATAAAGTTTACCAGTTTCTGATCCCAAGAGAGCTGAAAAGCAAGAAGTAGTGGTCAGTTCTGTTAGATTTACAGTCACTCCAGCCTTTAAACATAACATTTTTGCCTAACTATATTGAAAGCATTTTTTATTTTGCCAGTTTTTATTTTTATACCAAACAATTCCTTTAAAATCTAATTTTTCAGGACATGCCAATAGTGTATATAAGTCAAGGGGAGAGGTCCCTATTCTATTTAGAAGTCTCTGTGGTCTGCACTGGAATTAACCCAAAAATCTGACTATTTAGGGATTCCGGGAAAAAAATCTGAAAATATTGCATGATTTGGGTTTTCATTTAATCCAATTAACTAGTTCTTTTTTAATAATATATAAGGTCAGATCATTCTAGTTTGGTCTGACCAAACTTTTGGTAAACACGCAATAAAAGTAAGCTCTGGGGCTGTCTTGAAACCAAAGCAAGAGTGTGAGACCTTTCTGGAAAATATGTGTATGTGTGTAATACTTTCAAGCTATACGTGGGCAGATACATGCATTCTAAAATAAATATTGCATTAAACTAATGATAAATGCATAAATAAGATATCCAGAGGTTAGTGTGGGCAGCAGCCTGAGTATCGTCGCTGTGTTTGCAGGAGGATTAACAGGAGCCAGGAGTCTCAAATGTAGCAGGCCAGTGAGGCGCCATATGGAATTGCGCCTGAGACATCCTACTAAGAATTCTGGGGTATTTATACATGGCATTTCTACTGTGCCATCTTGCTTTGTGTTTGGGGGGTATACAAAAAATACAGGGTTAAAGATCTTAGTAAAATACAAAGTTAATCCAGAAAATGGTCCAATTGTATCTTGGAGTCAGGAAGAATTTTTTTGAAGCAAATTGGAGAAGCTTTAGAAGGGGTTGTTTTCCTTCCTTTGTATCAGCTAGAAGTCAGACAGGTTTTACTTAGGCCAAAAGGCTAGACGTGTCTTTTTTTCAAACTAGATCACTATGTTTATATATAATTATTATGCTGATGCAATGGGATTGGAGCATTTGTACAACCCTCCCATTAAAATATAACATTGCTGTCTAGCAGAAAAGGAAATCATGAATGCATGACTTTCCCTACTACAGGTTACACAATTTTGGCAGAGCAATTGAATTAGGCAGTGCATGGGGAGGTGCTAGAACTTATGATAGGCTTGGAGTGTCTGTGCTCACTGATTCTTATTATATAATGCATTCTTGTACTTCTCCCCACTTTGTTTCATTGTATATTGTACTTGGCCTGCCAGTATTCTCTGTATCTTACTTCTCATGGTGCCATAGTCTATTGCTGCCTATGTATGTATTTGGTTTGACAGTTCCCTCGGCTTCTTATTATATAATGTTCTTTATAGTGCTTATGGTGCCTTCTCTATATTATGTTCTTGGGAGATCAGTACCTACTGCTCATTTGTATGTCATTTTAGTACCTCACAGTCTCTGCATGTAATTGACTTTAGGTGCTGGAATCTTTTTCCCCCTTTCCTCCCATAATGTGCTTGTAAAGCAGCATTCACAGCTACAGTTAAAATTGTACATGTAATGTTAATACCACTTCCTGCAGTTTCAGACTTTAGGCAACATTTGCCCCCACTGCTATAGTTTGATTCTCCTGAAAATTCAGTGAAAGTAAATGGGAAAGTGGGTGGAGTCCAAAGGGAGTGGCCAAAAGGGATGTTGCATTTTTTTGTGGCGGCGCGCTATGCGTGCCACCTCTGTTTTTCATTCTGGCCCCCCTTACTAAAACCATATTCTGCTGTCTATGTTATGAGTAAAAGCAAAAACAGATTTGGGGGTAGCTAAAGGTGCTGTTTAAATTATGTTTGAAACAAGGCCTCATCGATCTAATGTATAGGGCAGTATTGTCAGATGATAATTGCAATAACAGCTAATATCAAATAGAAACGGAAATGAATGTTTTGTGATCCAGTAGATAGATAGTCAAGATAAAAAGCTAAATTTTTGGCATTGTCAACGGCAAGGAAAACATTCGTCTTGACTTCACTGAAAACATTCACACCACAAAAACTTAGACTACATTTCCAGCTACAGCAACAGATCTTCAGCTGCTCTTTAACTAAGTTATTCATGACAGTCCAGATTTACTTATTGGCAAACAAGAGTTAATTTAATTAAAATATAAGTTGACTTTTCTGTACCAACGCCTGTTAGATGAACATTTTGTTTCAGGCAAGACAAGCTGATTTCTATGTTGAAGATGAGCGTAAATTATTAGCCTCTCTTTATAGTTATATTATTATTAGGTAATAAAGAGTAATTCTAATTCATATCACATGCAGAACAGTATATCAAAATACTTACCTACTGACAAAGGGGTTATTTTTAACCAGCACAGTGAAATATTTTTGGATGAAGCCTGTCTTTTTTTATTTCCAAACCCAATTATACTACTGAGCCACAGTGGGATGTAGTCCTTGAAATGTAGGTAGTTTTTGAATGGCATTATATCACTAAAAGATATAGCAGACACCAACTATCTGTGCCTTTGTTCTATGAGCTTCAAATGATTACAAAACAATACTATTACAAAGGCGTGTGAGGTTTCTCAAAACATCAGTTTGTTTATTATTGTTTGTAATTTCTAGGTGTAATCTGCTGCTTCTTTCTAGTGAAAGTCACTGAAGTCACTTAAAAGAATAAGCCCTTTTATCACATCAAGATTTTAGGGTTCATTTACAAACCACAAATGCAGGGGGCAAAGTGCACCTTCAAATGCAAATACCAATGCCATGTTTTATTCTCAGAATGAAGTATTTTATCCCGTAACTCCAGCATAAGTGTAGTCACCAGGAAGAGTTGTGTCTTATGCATTGACAGACAATAACATTTTTCACCGTTCACAAACTTTTCCCGTTGCCAATATTTTTGCACTGACTGCCAATATGACACATATGCCCCAATTTATAGGCACAAGTGTGTTGCATTTATTGATTTCAATGGGTGCAATATTATCAATTCAGAAAAGAAGGGCAGAACAGACTAACCAGCATTGAGTACATGGAAGAGCACACACCCCTTTTTGCTGCAAGTACTGTTAATCAATGGTGTAAGAATATATATATCTGTTCTTCCAGATATTCCTGTAAGGTAACATTTTGGTAACATACTGGGCATGGGGATGCACATTTATCAAAGGTCAAATTTTTAATTCTACACAAAATTCGATTTGGGGTTTATTTAATAAAAATCTAAAACTCAAACTAATATTACCAACCCGAAAACTAGAATCCAATTTGAATTATATTTGACTAAACTCGAATTGAATTTTCCCGAATGTCAGGAAGGTGTTCAAATTGGTCACATGAAATCGGCAGGTTTTAGGTGGCGAATAGTTGAATTAAAAATTTTAAAGGGTCAGGCTTCAATAAATGTCAAAATTTGAATTCAAATTAAATTGAATCAGGTTTGGATTATTCACAGTTCACATTTGAGTGTTTTGACCACAGAACTAAGAAAATTTGAATTCATATTTTCAATTCAACCCTTAATAAATCTGCCCCTACATGTGCTGACTTTAGTGTGAAGTTTAATATTCTTGGAACTACAAAAAGATAATCCATCAATATTGTATATATGGCTTAATGGAGCAGAGGCTGGCCAAATGTTGAACCACAGAAGGGATTTGAAACCCAGGAGCACTAAGAAGCAGAAATGTGTAGCCTTAAATTGTCATATAGAGAGCACTTTCATCCATTTTCTGGCTGGGCTCTGGTCCTTACTGCTTGCCTGATAAGTTTAGCACTCCAATGCAACCTGTCATGATTTTTATAGTGTAGTTTTTATTTCTAAACACCCCTGTTTACACTACAAATAATTAACTCTAACATGTAAAATATAACTCCTAACCCAGCAAGTGTATTTTTTAGTAGTAGTAGTAATATTGGTGTGTAGGCAGCCATCTCAGGTCATTTTGCCTGGTCATGTGCTTTCAGATAGAGCCAATGTTAACTATGGAACAGCTTTCTGACATGCTATTGTTTCTCCTACTCAAAGTAAACTGAAGGAGTCACAGTGGGACATGGAATTTTACTAATGCTGTTCTGTTCATATATCTACCAGGGAGCTGTTCGCATTGTTCTGTTGATAGGCTGATGGGCTGCTGTGGAGGCAGGGGTGATATCACTCTAACTTGCAATGCAGAATTTTATCAAAATAAAAGTCACATGACTGAGGAACCTGGGAAACTGACAATATGTCTAAACCCATGTCAGATTTCAAAATTAAACGTAAAAAAATCTGTTTGCTCTTTTGAAAAATGAATTGCAGTGCAGAAGTCTGCTGGAGCAGCACAATTAACCAACGCATTTTGAAAAAAGCATGTTAACGATGACTGTATCTGTTAACAATACAGAGCATGCTGTTAGAGTGCAGATACTTGCAGCACTTCTTATTCCTGCAGGACAATGCACAAAGTGCAAAAATATTATGGGCTGTGCAGTTTTCCACTTATGTAGCACCGTAATAACTCCTAGAAAGATTAGGAAACTTACTGTATACCAAATAGTTTCAGTATTTATGTCAGCAGAAATGTCAATTTGCTAACATATTACTACATATAATCTGATACTTTGTATAAGAATGCAGGCTGCAATTTCTAATTCAGAGTAGGCTTATAAAACTATAATTCTAATTAAAATTAATTAAAAAAATTCTTAACAAATGTTATTCATTATGTGAAAGTGTTGGTGATAAACACAGCTAAACAAAAATAAAAATTTGTATGTTCATGTTTTTAATTAGAAACTTCAGCTGGTTACTTGGTAGATGAAGTTGTTTTAATGAACAGGTTTCCAAAATGTACAAAAAAATGTTTGTTTACTTTGTAAAAAGCCGTCATCGGGGAGACATCCACTGCATGGAAATCAAAGCTGCTTAATACAAATCAGGAGACTTTTTTCCTACTAGTATGTTGTGCTCAAATGATCCTTATTCAAGTGTCGAAAGTTCCACTAAGCTTTACAAAGGAAATATAAATTGATTCTTTGTCATTTTATGGAGACACAATGTGTTTTCCAAGGTTACACAATGTTGATATTTACAGTACCACGAACTGCAGATGACAATCCCTGTATCCCAAGGGTGCTAATTATGTTTTAATGATCTCAAGGCAACCTTCAAAATAAAATATCTACAGAAACTTCCAAAACTTTTGTTACAATTTACTCAGTGATGGAAACTCACTGAATACGAAAATAGTAGCCATCAAAATACTCACTGTAAATACCACCGTCATACAAAAGTGACATCTCAATACCTTTGTCTTAATGCACACATTTTGCTAAGAAAATGTACAAAGAATAAATTATACAAATATTAGAAAGAAGGGTCAGGAAAAAGTGTTACAATGAAGCTACAACTCCAGGTTAAATATGGTAAACATACAGTAGTTCACTAGGTGCATCATTCCACATGGACCAACTGACTAACAACGTTTGCCAACACATTGTACATTTCAATGAATGCCTTGGTGTAGATGTTCCAAAAACAGCTTGAACTTCTTTTTAATATGTTGTGGTGTTAGAATTTTGGGCACTTCTCTCAGACTTCTCTAAAACATATAACCTTTTTCTCTGTAATCATAAAACAGTAACTTGTACTTGATCCAAACAAAGATAGAATTAATCTTTGTTCAAACTATGTTTTAGCAGCCTTAAAGTATGGAGATCCAAATTACAGAAAGATCCCTTACCTGTAAAGCCCTAGGTCCCGAGCATTCTTGAAAACAGGTCCACTACATGTAAGTAGTCAGCAAGTAACATTTACAGCACTACGCAATACGTTGGAGCTATAGAAATACATGTTAATAATAATAATAATAAGGGCAGATTTATCACAGGTCGAATTTTAAAAAATGACAAAACAAATTTTATTAAATTTTTTTTTACATTTGAGTGAATAGGATGGACCTGCAAACTCAAATCGAATTTGAATCGAATTTGATTGAATTTGATTCATTTTTTTCCACACAATTTTGTTTTCAAAGTCCACCAAATAACTCGAAATTGATTGTAGGAGGTTCCCCATAAAATACAAATTTGGCAGGTTTTAGAAGGCTAATAGTTGAATTCAAATTCTTAAAGGGACAGTACATGATAATTTTCAAAATTCAAATTTTTGGAATTTTTTTTAATTTGAATCAAATTTTTACCATTCCCTAGTCAAATTACACTAATATAAACTTGAAATTTGAATTTAAAAATTCTAAATTTCAATTCGACTTTGGGTTCCTAGACAAGAAAAAAAGTAATAATTGGGCAAATAGTAAACAGAGTAAGCACCCTTGATGTAGCCTGTGAGTTTACATATTACATATAAGTTGTAGTTAGTGATGGGCGAATTTATTCGCCAGGGGCGAATTCCCGCGATTCACCGCTGGCGAATAAATTCGCGAAACGCCAGCAAAAATTCTCCAGCGAAAATTTGCCAAAAAAAACGAGTTGCGCATCGGAAACGACGCAACGCGCCGTGATTGAAGCGTCGCGCGTCAAAAACGGTGCGCGACTCGTTTCGCGTATTTTTTCGCCAATTTGCGAATTTCGCTGGAAATTCACTAATTTTTCGGTGAAGCGAAACGGGTGAGATTCGCCCATCACTAGTTGTAGTACTAACACATCAGTTTTTGTAACAATTATTTTGAAAGCCAGAAAGTGAACGCTGGCCACATTCATCCTAAATCCTTCCTAAATCATGATCATGCAAATTAGCAGCAACAATTGGTAAAATAGTTGCAAATCAATTGTTCAGTGCATTTTCTCTTAATAATTCACTAATGGTCCAAAATCATGGGAAAACCTGGCTTGATTGCCAGTTATACACTTCTCATTGTTTATCTAAACAGGTTTAAGTAAGCTTAATGTAAGAATACTCAAATTGCGGGATGCCTCCATCTGGCGATTCTGATGTCACGATCGCTGTGATGAAGGCGCACGGAAGTAAGTGTATCCTTACTGACACCAGCATGTGTCCATTCTGACTGATGCTGGAGAATTGGTGCCAAGACTAAAGGTATTTAAACTGAATTATATATTTAAATGAGAATTTAACCTGTAATATAAAAAAACCTCCCCCCCTGGGTAGACCCCCCAGCCTCTTTTCGGGCTTTTTCATAAGTAGACAGGCGTTTTCTGGCACATGCACATTTGGAGGAAGTTTCTGGTCCCAAACAACTGTGCATATCCCAAAAGTCCGATTTCGAAAGTCATTTCTGAAATTTTTTTAGATTTTCGGCGCATATGCAGTGGCCTAAAACACCTGTCTACTTGTGAAAAAGACAGAAGATGGTGCCTGTGAACTCCCGTAGCCAAATTCTGTAGGAGGGGTAAGTAATAAGTTTGCCTGGGGCAGCAGATAGGTTGGGGGGATGCGGGAGGGGGTCTACCCAGGTAAGGGAGGATCGTTATTTTTTATTACAGGTTGAATTCTCCTTTAAGCTGTGCTTGATTATCGTGGTCTTTTCCTGAAGCCTAGCCTTATTCTACGATTGCTGATTACTCTGTATGACCCTTGCTTGTCCAGACTCTTGCTCACTAGTGATGGGTGAATTTATTCGCCAGGGGCGAATTCGCGGCGATTCGCCGCTGGCGAATAAATTCGCGAAACGGGCAAAAAAATTTGCCAACAAAAATTTGCCGCGTCAAAAACGAGTTGCGCGTCGTTTTTGACGCGACGCGCCGAAAACGGCGCGACGCGTCGGAACTGACGCGACGCGCGTCAAAAATGACGCGACGTGCGTCAAAAACGACGCGCGACTCGTTTCGCGAATCGGCGAAAAATTCGCGAATTTCTCTGGAAATTCGCGAATTTTTCGGCGAAACGCGGCCGTTTCGCCCATCACTATTGCTCACCTTCGCTGCCTGTCTAGACTCTTGCTCGCCTTCTGTTCCTGCTGGTTTTCCCTTGAATTTGGACTTGTTTGAATATGCCTCTTGCTACTCCCTGGCACCTTGCTTTGGTTGAACCTCACTGGATTCTCTCCACTCAAGGCTCCCTCTTCAGGTTGGTTTTGCGGAGTGTGAGTCACTTGTGGGTCCTTATCGTCCAGAAAAGATCCATCACCTGACTATGTTAAGCGTGACACTCAATTTGACTTTTGAAATTTTCACAAATAATTTAATGTTATTGAGACATTACATCAAGATAAAATAAAATATCTAGATCAGCACTGACTAAATTTTTGTGAGGCAAATATTTCTCATGTCCCATTTTCAAGGGTAGGATTATGTTAAAATTGTATATTAAAATGGAAGTTTCTGGATCTTGGAGACATAAAAATTCTTCGGAGAGGCATATCTGGTTCACGGGCCTCCAGTTTGACAGTTGGTCTAGATAATATTTAAACTATCCCTATATTTAGATTTAGTGATGGGCGAATCTCCCGCGATTCGCTTCGCCTAGAGATTCGCGAATTTCTCTAGAAATTCGCGAATCGGCGAAAAATTCGCGAAACGAGTCGCGGGACGATTTTGACGCGTCACGTCGTTTTCGGTGCGCGTCGCGTCGTTTTCGGCGCGTCGAGTTGTTTTCGGCGCGTCGCGGCAAAAACGACGCGTGACTGACGCGCGACTCGTTTTCCGGCGAAATTTCGCCATGCGAAATTTCGCTGGTGATTCGCGAATTTATTCGCCAGCGGCGAATTGCGGGAATTCGCCGCGAATTCGACCTAGGCGAATAAATTCGCCCATCACTATTTAGATTACTTTGGTCAATGACCTTGACCTTACTTTGGTCAATGACCTTAGAACCCTGTTCTACAGCTCGAGACTGGAACCATTTTACCTGTAACTACTTTATTTACAATAATACAACGGTATCTATGGATTTGATTGAGCAGAGTGGAAGACATATCTGGCCCCCGGGCCTCAAGTTAGTCAGTTAATTTAATACAGGTATGGGGCCTGTTATACAGAATGCTTAGGACCTTGGGTTTGCCTGATAATTAGTGATGGGCGAATCTCACCTGTTTCGCTTCGCCGAAAAATTTGCAAATTTGCAGCGAAATTCGCGAAACGAGGCGCGTGTCGTTTTTGACGTGCGTTGCGTCAATCGCGGCGCATCGCGTCGCATCGTTTCCGTCTCGTCATGCGCGGCGTTTCCGACATCAAAAAACGACGTGCGACTGGTTTTTTTGGCTAATTTTCACTGTCGAATTTTTGCTGGCGTTTCGCGCCTGGCGAATAAATTCGCCCATCACTACTGATAATGGATCTTTCCTTAATTTGGATCTTCATGCATTATGCACACTAGGAAATTATTTAAACAAACCCGGACATCCCCCCAGGAGGAAACCGAGACTTCTACTATACATGGTAAATGACCAAACTAGATATAATTAAGGACCTATTAGAGGATTCCACCCATTATCTTTGGCCCTTTGTGGACCTAGCCCAAAAAGCCTCCACCTCTTTACTGAAATGATATCAATAAATCCAATTACTCCATTTTTTGCATCCATACCTACAACAAGCTAAATCCCCATCCCCTCTACCATTTGAGTCATTAGCCTTACCAGGTCTACCACAAAAGGTTTAATTTAAAAAATTTACAAAATGTTGACAGACCCACATCTTTAATACAGCACCAGTACATGATCAAATGGAACATGATTCTAACACAACAACCTACTGACAAAGACTGGACTTGATCTGGGCCAGTGCAAAAAAAATGGTAACGTACCAAGCAAAGAGAAAGTGCTTCCAAAATACTTATGTTTTGGTACCATACTCCAGATAAATTATGAGTGATGTTCCTCGGCCATCCCCGCACTTGCTGGAGAAATTGCGGAGAGGTCAGATCTCTTCTTCAAATTTTTGGTCCTGCTTCAAAATACAAAATTTCTTGGAAAAGATAACCAAACTATTAACTCTGATAACAACCCATAAATTATCAAAAAAATAATTTTTCCTGCTGGGTAGACCAGAACTGGCCATAGCTAATAATTGAAAATCTTTAAATCCTCCATCACTCTCTGAAGATGTAAATAGAGTGACCAGCGACCAAGTTTTTGAAGGACAGATAGCATATTTGCAATATAAAACAGACATCTAATGATCTGGTCTGTTAGGGAGCTCAGGGGTCTCTGCTTACACATCTGAATGGTTTAAATGCTCTAAGACAAAGCTTAAGAACTTCACCAGATTGAACCTACCAAATTGCAATAGAAGCCTATGGGGGGACTAAGTCCTGCTCGAATACCATTCATACGATCAAATCGATTTGTACAAAATTCGTATTTTTCCGTGAAATCGAACGATCGGTATCTGATCATACGAATTCATCGAGAAATCGAATATCGAGCAAAATGATAGCCTAAAACAATTCAATAAGCATTCAATGGTCGAATGCTTATCGAATTTCGAGTAGGATTGAGGGAATTTTGGGGAATAATAGTAAATTTGCCCCTAAATTACAAAAAAAAAGAAAATTATTTATACAGTAAATAATCGCAATAGGCTGGTTTTACTTTCAATAAGGATTCATTATATCTTATTTGGGATAAAGTATAAGGTATCACTTCATTGCTACAAAGAAAAAGGAAATTATTTTTAAAAACTTGGATTAAATGGATTAAAAAAAATATATAAAATCATAAAATTGATTCAGAACTTTCTGGATAATGGGTTTCTGGATAACAGACTCATACTTGTAGTCTACTAATCCTTAAATTATCCATATATTTAGATTACTTTGTTAAATTGCCCGAGAACATGGCTGGAACCATTTATCCTTGTGCTGTAACTACTTTATTTAGTCATTGCAGCACAGAAACCACACGGGCTCCCGCACACCCTCTTATATATTATATATAATAAATAAATACCTGGTGCACAAAGGTACAGGCTCGGCAACCTCACATATACAGTCCAAGAAAAGAAAACCAACGACACACACAGGATATGTTACAAGCAACTGCTTTGCAGGTTTATTGCATGTGCAACGTTTCGGGGTCACATGCTTGAGAAAGGGGTGTGACCCCGAAACATTGCACATGCAATAAACACGCAAAGCAGTTGCTTGTAACATATCCTGTAAGCCATTGGTTTTCTTTCCTTGCAGCACAAAAAACCATTGGCAATCTATGGTACTGGTATCTACTGATGTCAAAACAATAAAATAGGGGTGGTGGTAATGCTAACATTTCTTTAGAACAAAAGTTTATTTGGTGTAGTTGACCTCTTCAGCAATAGCAAGATCACTATTATATATATTTATATGTTGGTAGATGAAACAGTAAATCATTACATTACTAAGTACAAATAAGTATACACATACAATACACATAAATATAAAGTATAGTTACAATACATATGAAGTGCTTATTGTCAAGGAGACAAAAGGTCGAGGTCCCTGCCCTTTACAGCTTACAGTCTAAATGGGAGGGTAACATACAGACACAAAAAATGCTGCTCCTGGTACTTTAAGAGCTGAATTCCTAGTTTTCAAACTGGAAATTTGGCTCTTCTAGTGCAGAGAGTGCAATTATGCTCTCTGAACTTGCCTCCTGGCCCTCTCTGCTAGGGATGGCGCGAACCGCGGAAAAAATGTTCGCGAACATATTCGCGAACTTGCGACAAAACGCGCAAACGGTTCGCGAACGTCGCAAACCCCATAGACTTCAATGGGAAGGCGAACTTTAAAAGCTAAAAAAGACATTTCTGGCCAAAAAAATGATTTTAAAGTTGTTTAAAGGGTGCAACGACCTGGACAGTGGCATGCCAGAGGGGGATCAAGGGCAAAAATATATCTGAAAAATCCAATAGTCGCAGCCACTGAAGCACAGAAAAAATATGCCATATAAATGCTGAAAATAGTCGCAGCCACTGAAACACAGAAAAAATATGCCATATAAATGCTGAAAATAGTCACAGCCACTGAAGAACAGAAAAAATATGCCATATAAATGCTGAAAATAGTCGCAGCCACTGAAGAACAGAAAAAATATGCCATATAAATGCTGAAAATAGTCGCAGCCACTGAAGCACAGAAAAAATACAGGTCAATGTATGGCAGTTGTTTGAAGAACAGTAGATTACTAGCCAGCAAAGCTACCTAACCTAAAATGTCCCTCAAATCCCTGCAGACTTCTGTCCCTCCAATACAGAGCAGTATCAAGCAGATTACTAGCCAGCAAACTTTCAACTGTCCCTGAAATCACTAACAGCTCTCTCCCTACACTAACTCTTCCAAGCAGCACACACAGACAGAATGAAAAAATGCTGCAGGGCTTCAGTGTATATATGGAAGGGGAGTGGTCCAGGGGGTGTGGGGGTGGTCCAGGAGGGAGAGCTTCCTGATTGGCTGCCATGTATCTGCTGGTCTGGGGTGAGAGGGCAAAAAAAAGCGGCAACTATGCGCGAACCCAAAATGGCGAACGTCGCGCGACGTTCGCGAATATTCTGCGAGCGCGAACAGCGGATGTTCGCGCGAACAAGTTCGCGCGCGAACAGTTCGCGCCATCCCTACTCCCTGCCACTACCATGGACCCCCCAGAGCAAAAAGATGAGTGCTGCCTCAGGCAGCGGAGGAGCAGGATCACCCCTGAGCATATAGAGAGACAAAAGATGAGGTGCTTTGAAGGTGAAGGACTTTGAAGGATACACATGTGTTTTGTTCACAGTAGAAATTGTGCAGGACTCACTGGTTATGCTTATGCAACTGGCTTATTATATCTCCAACATAGCTAATTTTGTGCATGCATTTCAAGAAGGAAGTATTTCTAACCATAGAGAGTAAAAGAGAAAATGAAGCTAGAAAAGCACATCCAAAAGAGAATACATATCAATGAAAGAACATTTTGACAAGAAGCTCCCTCTAGTGGTGCATAACCATGTTCTTTCTAGAATATTCATGTAGCAAACCTTAATAATCTAATCTTATAAACTATGCATTTTTATATTTTGCTTAGACCCCATCAAAAGCTAACCATCACCCCTAACAAGACTGGGGCCCTAAAGACGGACAATTGCTCATTGTCTAAGACATTATGTTCTTTGGAGTCGATAGATTATTAAGGGTTGAGAGTGCTGGCATAAATTACACATGCAAGAGACATTTGGCACTTAAATCTATTAAATAATTCAGAGAAATAGTCACAGTTTTATGAATTCCTTTTTTCACTCAATATTATCTTCAAGCAGACTTAAATTAACATGCCCTCTCCACCTTCGAATGACTTGAAAGCAATTGTCATCTTTGGGCCACATCTAATAAAATTAATGTTATAAAATAGAGTGGAATTTTGAAGATGATTATTATCCCCTTTGTATAATATTGTGCAACTTTAATTCCTCAATATAAAACTGTGCTTTTCAGCTGCTTTTAATGTTAAAAGTACTACACTGCTAATACATTATCACGTATCTATTTATTTTTGTCACCACTAAGGTAGAGAATTAATAAACTGATTATATTATTTTATTTAGTTCATCACTGAAGAGACCACTGTTTTCCATTTTAACCTGCTATGGCAGGCAGTATTTAAAAATCTGTCTAACCTCTGTCTGGAACAAGCAAAGGGGGCCCATCTAAATCGGTAACACCCATCATCCTCCAGAAGGCAATTGGTATCAAAAAGAAACTTAAAGGGAAACTATAACAAAAATGAAAATGTAATATAAGCTTCCTCGTACTAAAATAAGAAACTTTCCAACTATAATGAATCAAAAATTCTGAATTAATCAAGTTACTCTTCACTCTCTTCATCTCAACATCTGTTCCTCTTCATTCTGTCTTCATGCAGGAGTCTGATTTTGATTGATAATTAAGTCTAATACAGACTTTGGAGGGGTTAATTTTGCCTAGAAAATATGGTTTATCTACATTCAGGATTTGTGTTAAAGTCCATCATTTGTTAAATTTTCATGTGTAGAAGTTGGTAATTTGAGTTAACTCTAATACATCTGTTAGGAAAGGGACCCCTATAAAATATATATTGTATCTAATTGTGAATGAACATCTGACACAACTCCTGCATGAAGAGATAATCAAGAGGAACAGATGTTGAGGACAGTAAATAGAAACTTGATTCTTTCAGAAATTTAGAATTATTTCAGTATGAAGCTCATTAAAATTATTACAATTTTCATTTTGATCTATCGATAAAATTGTTCGAATCGATAAAGTTTTCTGGCATATTTTCACATCTAATTTTTCTTAAAGGGACAGTACTTCGAAAGTGGAATTCGAAGTTTTGAATTTCAACAATTCGAACATCATTTTGGGCTATTCTATAGTCGAATAGGCACAAAATTTATTCGAAATTCGAATTTTTTTCATTCAAATTTGATTCGAATTTTCACTTTGAATCAAGTCGACCCTTGGTAAATGTGCCCTGAAATGTGTTAAGAAATATTTGCTTCAAAATAGACTGGGTCAGAGAACTAGGAGAAATGAAGACAATGGAAGGACTTATAGCCTTAAAAAATGGTACCATGAAACAATTCAGAAAAATATGGGACGATCTGAAAGAATTACAAAATACATAACAAATAAACTCAAATAGACAGACAGAACTAAATGACTAACATAAACCTCATTGAACTAAGTTAGATAGAGAGAAGTTACCAGAGATGAGACAAAAAGACGAAAGAAAAATGATCTAAATTTGCTTCCAACCCACCCATCCCTAGTTCTACCATACCCCCTACCCCTATACCCCACCTATTTTAGAAAGCAACAGTATGGAAACACAAAATAGATTGGGAAGAACTCTAAGCTAACCGAGCATAAAAGTTAAAAGATATAAAGTGAAGGAACAGGCAGACGATAAATGCTCTATACTGTATGCTAAACATGTCATGTATACCTATTGCAATACTGTATTCCCTCATCATCCCTACCCTTCCTTTCTGTACCCCCATATAAATTTGAAAATTTTCAAAAATAAAGACTTACAAAAAAAGAAATATTTGCTTCATTGAATTCAACTTAAATTGATCTTTTACTTGAAACTATCAATCTTAATTGATCTTTTTGTGGTTTCATAATCTAAATTCTACTCTGAAGCCATTCGCTCTAAAACAGATAAAATCGTGTTTGCTATCCTTAATTCTGACATTAAGGGGCAAATTTACAAAATCAATGTGAATAATTCAACGTTCGATCGAATTTTATATAAATTTGAATCTTCGAATATGCAAATTAGGCAAAGTGAATATTCGAATTCGAATGATTCGAATATTCAAATACAATTTTATTCGAATATTCCAATATTCGATGGTCGAATAACTTCCCCTTTAAATTTTCATTTGACTACCTACTTCGCCAGGATCAAGCTACCAAATTGGGAAACATTAGCTGAGATTGAATAAAAAAAAAAAATTGTTAAACACTTTCTTAAACACTTTCTAGAAGTCCCAATTTTAATTAATGTCATTAAATTTGGAATTCCCCAGTTTATATGTCAGTTGCCAGTTCAAATGTTTATATGTAAACCATAGCCTAATTTTACCCTAATCTTATGCCACTAAGGAGTATAATACTAAAGGAATCAATTTACAGGATATTAAAAATGTTTGGCGATCATTGGCCTCTTTTTTTAATTTGTGGCCAACTCCTACTGTCAAACTAATTTCACCCACTCATGTACCAGACTGACAGTTGCTGGGAAGAAGCTGTTGATTGTCAGTTGAAGCACATGGAGCACAAGCTAACTGGCGGTAGTAATAGGTAAGAACTGCCAGTTGGATACTGGAAAGGACAGATTAGCTAATCATTAGTTTCAGAAGGAATGGATATAGACAGCTCTCTGCGATCCTATGCTTGGCATTAGTCATTTAAACCAAATTTCAATAAATAGTAAATTCTAGAAGAGCTTCTTGTGAAGATGTAATTTATGAGTCTATTTATTTGGGACATGTATTGCTGGCTATCCAGATGCAATAATAATAATTTACAGGGTGAAATTACGTATTCTCTATGAAGGAGGTTGCTATCAAGTGATTATTTAGTTATTACAATTTTATTGGTAGTAAACTGGAAACATGAATAGAAACAAGAAACTGCCTACATTTAAGAATCAGTTGGACTCTTTTTACTACCCATTTTTCTTTGTAATTCCTAATTTAATTCAGTCTTAATCTATTTCTTTTACATCCAACCAACACATGTAAGAGCAAAGATTATTTGTCATACTGTCAAATTAAATAAAAAAAGCTATTTTTCTTAGTTTAAGGGGGTTATTTTTTAAAGGTAAATGTTTTTCTGGTCGGACTTTTAAAGGGTAAAACCACCATTTTTTTTTAGAAATAAAATAATTTTTTTGAGACTTATTTAACCACGCTGGTGTTAAAATTCAGAATAAAAAGTACTCCAACTCAATGGCAGATGTCACATTAACATTTGAAGATATCCTGATCTGCTCTGGGTTTCGTTCAATGATTTGAAGATTTTGTGATTTTGGGTGTCAAAATCTGAAAAAATCAAAGTTTTCTGCAACAAATCTGGAAAAAAGATACTTTTCCTGCACAAGAATTTTTCTTGAAAATATATTGAGAAATGGTGGGGAGTCTGTGCAAATTTGGTGGAAGTGGTTTCCAAAAAATAGTGCAAATTTTTCAGATTCTGATAAATAATCCCCTAAGGGGCAGATTTATCAAGGGTGGAATTTTGAAGTGCAAAAACGTTGAAATTCAAAAAGACCAACTGAGATTAATTTGAATTCGTTTTTGTTTGAATAGGTTAGTTTTCATTCAAATAGGTCTATATTTGATTGAATTTGGATCAGTCAAATAGAAGCAATAGTGTATTCAATAAATTTTGATTCAAAGTTTTTCCCCCCAAAAAACTTTGAATTTTCAAAGTCTACCAATTGACTTCTAGGAGGCCCCCCATAAGCTAAAACAGCAATACAGCAGGTGGATGAAGTTGAATTTATAAAGAGAAAGTACATGATAAATTTTGGAAATCAAAATTTAGATTTTTTTGCAAATTCAAATCGAATTTGTACCATTCCCTAGTCGAAGTACACAATATAGCTTGCATTTTACTTCAACCCTTGATAAATCTGTATATTGTAGATATACTGTAGTTCATGGGTAGTGATGGGCGAATCTCACCTGTTTCGCTTCGCCGAAAAATTTGCGAATTTCCAACGAAATTCGCGAATTGGCGAAAAAATTCGCGAAACGAGTCGCGTCAGTTTCGGTGCATCGCTTTCGGCGCGCGTCGCGTCGTTATCAAAACCGACGCGCGACTCGTTTTTTTGGCGAATCGCGGGAATTCGCCGCTAATTCGCCCCTGGCGAATAAATTCGCTCATCACTATTCATGGGTATTTTTGGCTTATTTTTCTACAAATTTCTGCAAATCTCACCACCCATTTCTTCATGCCCTTTCTCTGCTTGTGAAAAGCAACCTGTAATTGTTGTTCCTTTAACTCCGGTACAAATATTACATTTTAATATGCATTACCAGCTTAGCAGGAGGGGCTACAAGAGCAGTGCTGGATAGGTTTAAACTACCTAAATGTTTAATTTTGAGTAGGTTTACTAAAAAAAATGTATAAAAAAACCCAAACCATTATTTTCAGGGGCTACAAATATAATTTCTGTCTAATAGCAATATTTTTAATCCCAGGCATACATGTCAATATTATTTTAACTGAGCTGAATGCAGAAGGAGAATATGCGATTTAGCTAAGACCCATTTAATGCACTAACAAACATACCAAACATAACAAGACTCGGAGTTGTGCTTCTTATATTACAGTCGAGATTTAACATTTGAACATCAAGATCAACAGAAAAACAAGCAATTATACTTCTTGCGATTGCATTTTTTCAGATTCTAGTTTCTGTTACATATTTTCTCTTGAATGCATTTCCTTCATTTAATTAAAATTGTGATTATTCATTTACACAAGTCGTTTAGCTGTCATTTTATATAATTAAAGTTATTTTCCACCTAACTTCCCAACTGTGAACACCAAATCTAGAATATCATTTCTTTAGGCTTTTCCAATGCTCATTATTTCAGCAGGGAAATGCTCCACAAAAACAGCCTCAAGTTCTTTCCAAACACAGTTGTTGTTTGAAAGATTTTTCTCCCCCCCCCCAGTAGAAGAAATCTCAAATATCATCTTTAAGGGCTCATTGATTTAATAGTCAATATAAGTTGTGTTAATGTATTTTGCAAGTGTAAAGTGTAAAACGAATATTTATTCCAAATTGTATATAAACACATTTACATTAAATACATAAAAGTAATACACTGTATACAGGCATCTATATTTCAACTATAAAGGCAAAGTGAGAGATTAATGTTGGACTACTACTAATAGAGCAACTTCTTTTAAACAAATAATAAATGGTTTCATTATTTTTTTCCAAATAAATAAACCGTACCTTGTACTTGATTGTAACCATTCTATTATATGTCTGCATTGCTGGACACATTCTCATTTGTTTGTGTTTATGTTTTTAAAAGACTTAGGGGTCAGTTCACAAATGTTCATATTTTTTTAATTTTCAAACTGAACTTTTAGCAAGGATACTTTAACCAAAGGGCTATCTGGCCAGGACACACTGTGCCATTGCCACTGCTCCCACTGCCCTACTTACCCCCACAGATCTTCTGTTCTTCCACTGTGGAACGCATGGGCATTTTGGATACTAGTGCAGTGTATGGAGCTGGCAGGCAGACAGAGAAGGAGCTTGCAAAGCAGCTGTGAGAGCACAAGGAAAGAAAACTATTTTGCTACTGGTATTCTACTTGTGGAAGTGTAAGGTAATGCTTTCAATCTATCCACTGATCATATTGTAATATGTGTGCTTAATGGAATGCTCATTGGCCATTTTCCAGAGAATATATATGGTATATATGGAGTTAATGGAGTGCTTTTTGGACATTTTAAGTGATATTGCTGGCACTACTAGGATTGATGCATTGTTTATAAGCCAATTTTACAGTTATTATATTGACTGGGGTTAAAATGCTGATTATGCATTTTCTGTAGTAATTGAACTAGTAAATCTAGGGTAATTATGCAGATTATTTATTTTCTGTAGTATTTATCCTGGCATGCATGGGGTTAATATATTTTTGTTTTTTTTTTCATTTTCTATAGTATTGTATTGGCATGTCTGGGGTCAATATGCACATCCATTTTGTATAGTTATTATGCTGGCACATCTGGATTGAGTTTTAGTAAGATGGGTGCTGTATATAGGTGTGTGACCAAAAGTGGGCATGGTTAAAAAAAAATGTTGCAATGCACTTGGCAGAATGATGGATTCTACCATTTGGCTCTTTTCCCAAGGGCTTAAAATAGCCCTGCTTTTTAGCTCTTACAATCATACTTATTGATACAAAAATGTATGATGTATTTGTCCCTTATCAAGGGGCTGATTTACTAAGGCTCGAAGTGAATATTCAAATGCAAAAAATTCGATATTCGTAGTCGACCATCGAATAGGCTATTTTGACCATTGGACCATTCGAATTTCGAATTTCGAAGTACTGCCAAATAAAAGTTTTATTTTATCTAAGAAAAACCCTTCGATTATACGCTAAAATCCTTCGATTCCAGGAATACCAAATTCGGTGAAAAATTTGGGAAGGATTTTAATTCAATGGTTGAATTAAAAAGTAAAATGGGAGCTGTCCTTAAAATCTGTTTTGATAAGAATAAAAACATTTATATAAGGCGTTAGTATGTTCCACATTTTTTTAGCTGCTTTTTATAATCAGATCTTTTAATACATTTTATGACATTTGTGGTTTTCAATGGTTTTTCCATGTTTTTTGTATATTCATGGGGGCTGATTTACTAACAGGCGCAGGCATCACTTTGCTAGCGAAGGGGATACACACTAGTGGTGATTCTCACTCTCACGTCGGGCAAAGTTCAGCTCTGGCGAATGGACGTTACTCCGCGAATTCACTAATATGTAGAGTTTACTGAACGTCACCTCTAACGCCAGAGTTGCCTTCACCAGCTCAGACCTTGCCAACTGCTTTTGAGTCCATAGATGTTCCTCAATCTTCAGTTACTTACTTCATATTTTGAGTGGAATTTTCTTCTAAGTTTAAAAAAAGCTGGCAACTTTTTATATTTTCAGGATGATAGGCTGCAAAACTGATAACATTTTTTTCCACAAACCAGTTTCCCCCATACATTTTTTAACATATGAAACATTATTGTACAGTGGGCTAATGTGTAGGGCTGTAAAACAACTCTATCGACTTTATTGGGGTTCCCTTGGCTTGGCTAGTTATCAGTGTAAATGTAATGTATTAGATGCACCATGTAGAGTAGGTTCTTCACCGTCAGCATGGTGAGGTTGTGGAATGCCCTGCCGGGTGATGTTGTGATGGCTCATTCTGTTGATGCTTTTAAAGGAACAGTTCAGGGTAAAATTAAAAACTGGGTAAATAGGCTGTGCAAAATAAAAAATGTTTCTAATACAGTTAGTCAGGGAAAAATGCAAACTATAAAAGTTGGAGTGACTGGATGTCTAATATAATAGCCAGAATCCAACTTCCTGCTTTTCAGCTCCCTAAATCTGAGTTAGTCAGCGACTTGAAGGGGGTCCATATGGGACATAACTGTTCAGTGAGTTTGCATTTGATCCTCAGCATTCAGCTCAGATTCAAAAGCAACAGTTATGACACATGTGGCCCTCCCTCAAGTCCCTGATTGGTTACTGCTGGGTAACCAGTCAGTGGTAAACAAGAGAGCTGAAAAGCAGGAAGTAGTGTCCTGTTCTTTTAGGTTAGACTTACAGTTACGCCAGCCTTTATACATTACATTTTTGCCTTACTAACTATATTGAAAACATATTTTATTTTGCACAGCCTATCCATCTACCCAGTTTTTACTTTTATACTGAACAATTCCTTTAAGACGGGATTGTATGATTTTTTGGACAGACATAATATCAAAGGCTATTTTGATACTAAACTCTACAGTTAGTATAGCTATGGGCATATATGGTTTGTGTTTGAAAGAGTGGAGGTGTGTGTGTGTATGTATGCTGGATTTTTAATTTGGAGGGGTTGAACTTGATGGACTCTTGTCTTTTTTCAACCCAATTTAACTATGTAACTATGTAACATAAATAGTGCATTAAACTTTAAATTTCCCGTCGTATGCAAATTAGTCTGAGCGCAAGACCTCTAACAAAGTTGCACTAGGCACAACTGAATGCTAGCGCATCTTCTCTTTGATTTGCCAACTATGGCTATGCAGCCATCGCAACACTTTGCCAGGCAAAAATTCGCTCAGACAACGCAAATTTACTAGGTTGCAAAGTTTCGTCCTGAGCAATGAATTTTGAAGAATTTTTGCTGGGGTTACTTCGGCAGAGCTCGGCTAGCCACTTTCTCCCATCTACACTCGGGCAAACAGATGTCCATCAGACACAGGCTGACCTGCACATCCAAGTACATCATTTATATCATCAAATGTCTGTGTGGCCTGGTCTATGTAGGGAAGACCATCACTAACTTCAGAGACAGGATGGCCAATCACAGGTCTTCGATCAGATCGGCCCTAGACAAAGGAAGCGGCGACACGCCAGTGGCACAACATTTTGTTGAACATAAACATACATTGGCTTCCTTGAGAAGCATGATAATTGATCATGTGCCCACTCCCCCCCCGTGGTGGTGATCGTGAACGATTATTGTTACAATTAGAACTGAAATGGGTCCATCGATTGGATACCTTGAGCCCACAGGGACTTAATAAACTTATCTCATATGCACCATTCTTTTAAGGTTCAGCAGCAGGCTTCCTTGAGATGACCACCCCTACCATCTTTGGGCTTTGGTGTATACTAATGTGTCTGTAATTGGCGGACGGGCTCTGTCACTAAACTTCACTATTTTTTCTTTTTCTGGCAATATTTGGCTTTCTCTAATACCACAACACCATAATACTTTAATGGTACTAGCTGCTTTCTAACTCTATGTAGAGTAAAACAAATAACCTTATGTACTGCTTTATTACACTCCTAATTGTGTTACCCCCGTACAGTGCTATGTACATCTGCGTACAGTTTTGGACGGGCAGAGTGTCGTAAGTCCCTTTGATGAATAACCTTGGGTGACTGACTATGCCTAGTATCCTAGTATGCATAACACCAGCATAGGCATGGCTGACCTCATTTCCCCCATGTCCCAAGCAACTGATGGACATTTTGAAAAAGGTTTTAGACCAGAACTGAAACGTTAATGTGAGTAAAGTGAATATGTTCGGCATAACTGCAACAATAAACAAGGATTTTTTCATAGCTCGTGTGCACGCAACCTTTGCTTCTATATATATATATATATAGAGAGAGAGAGAGAGAGAGAGAGAGAGAGAGAGAGAGAAATGTGGAAGCTCCGGCACTCACGAAAAAATCCAAGTAAGATGCCTGGGTGCAGTCCTTCAGAGTAATAGATACTGGCGTTGAGAAGTAGGTCGCACTCACAGGTCTTATGAACAATAAACAAATTTTATTTCGGCAAGAGACTGACGTTTCGGCTGGAACACCAGCCTTTTTCAAAGTGACCAAACAGACAAAACACTGGTGTTTAAACACATACTTTGGCGGGAAAGCCAGTGAAGCAGGCTGATGACGTGGGGATTGGGTGTGCACATACTCGTACAAATAAAGCAACCGAATACAAAATGTACAAAAGATCATCAGAAATAGAGTGTGAAGTAGACGAGTAATAGTGACCAATAAAAATAAAAATAAATTACTGGAAGTAAAGAAGGGATAAAACCATAAAAAACCAAATTCACCAACACCAAGGTGACATATAATCACTCGTGGGGTAAACATCAGGAATGCAGCTGGTCCAGATGACATCTCTGGATGACTTCTGCATTGTTGTGCAGATCAACTGTCTGGAGTTTTCACTGTTACCTTTAACGAGTCTCTGGCGCAGTCTGTGGTCCCCACATGTTTCAAAAAATCCACAATTGTCACCATTCCAAAAAGCAATAAGGCCTCATGCCTGAATGACTACCGACCTGTCGCATTGACATCATTAGTCATGAAAGTGTTTGAGAGACTTCTTATATCATAAGAATATCATAGCATATCATCTTCTCCTTCATCCCTTGTTTCATGGATCCACTTCAGTTTGCTTACAGTCCCAACAGAGTGACAGAGGATGCCATTTCCCACGTGCTGCATATTACCCTCTGCAACGTGGATAAGAAACAGGGGAACTATGTGCAAATGTTGTTTATTGATTACAGTTCAGCATTCAATACAATACTACCCTGCAGACTGTTCACTAAACTGAAGAATTAAGGACTTAACAGTCATGTGTGTGTGTGGGTGTTGGACTTTCTCACAGGCAGAACATAGGTAGTGAGAGTTGGTAACTGTGTCTCTAACAGCATCACTATTAATAATGGAGCTCCACAAGGGTGTGTTCTTAGCCCCCTGATGTACTCTTTCTACACACACGACTGTGTGGCTACACATTGCTCAAACATTATTGTAAAGTTTGCTGATGACACTGAAGTTTTAGGCTTCATCACAAACAACAAGGAAATGGGCTACAGGGAAGAAGTGGATAACCTGACACTGGTGTCTGGAAAACTGCCTCCAGATGAATGTTAGCAATACCAAGGAGCTGGTGGTGGACTTTAGCAGGAGACAGCAGCAGATCTACAAACCCCTTAACATCAGTGGGACCCTAGTGGAGAGTGTGAGCAGTTTTAAGTACCTTGGGTCCACATTTCTGAGGACCTGAAATGGTCTAAACACATCCAAGTTCAAACTAAAAGGGCAAAGCAGCATTTGTACCATCTCCGACAGTTGAGGAAGTTTGGGGTCTCTTCGAAGATCCTAGAGACTTTCTACTTTGGTGCTGTGGAAAGTGTCCTAACACAGAACATTGCATCCTGTGTCCAGGACCGCAAAGCCCATCAGAGAGTGATACATGCAGCAGAATGCTGTTACAGGTCTGCTCTTCCATCTTTGCTGAACATTTATACCAAGAGATGCATGACCGAATCCCTCAAGATTCTCAAGGACTAGTGATGGGCGAATCTCACAAGATTTCCAGAGAAATTCGCTTCAGCGAAAAATTTGCAAACGAGTCGCGGGACGTTTTTGACGGGCGTCGCGTCTCGCCGTTTTCGGCGCGCGTCGTTTTCGTCGTGTCACATCAAAAACGACGCACGACTCGTTTTTTAGTGAATTTTCACTAAGCGAAATTTCGCTGGTGATTCGAATTTATTCGCCAGCGGCGAATCGCGGGAATTCGCCGCAAATTCGCCCCATGCGAATAAATTCGTCCATCACTATCAAGGACTCATCACATGCCAGTAATGGACTGTTTCACCTACTTTAATCAGGGAAAAGTATCAGTATCCTGGCCAGAACTCAGAGACTTAAAGGGGTTTCTTTCCTCAGGCCATTAGACTGCTAAACCAGGACATGCCATCTTACCCATAATTTCCCATATTCCTTCACCTCGTTCTTTTTCTCACTTGCACCTATTTGATCTACGTGACTCACTATATCGCTACAATACAGTATTACACTGCTGTTTTTTTCAATATTTTTATACTTTTTCACTCACTGTCACTTATGTAAATAATTTGGTTTATGCCACCTTACCAAACCTCCTACCCTCCTTCCCTTTTTTTCACTTGCATCTACTTGATCTATGTGACACATTACGTCACCATAATACAGTACCATAAAATCCACATATTATGCACTTTAAATGTGTACAGTTACTGCGCCATTTTCTTTTTTTTATTTCACCATCACCATAACATGGTTATTTGGTGTATTGTACTGCTGTTTTTTATACTATCACATATTACACTGCTGTTTTTATTTTATATTTTTATACAATCTTCACTCACTTATGTAAATAACATGGTTCATCTTGTACTACATCTGCTCTGCTGCTATTATATATATATTATATATATATTTATTTATTTATATATATATATATATATATTTAAATTATATTTGTACTTAGTTGTAGTATTTAACTAGTATGTTTTAATTTTGCACAGTCTTAAAAAGTGGATCAGGATGCATTTCACTGCATGTTGTACTTGTATAACTATGCATGTGACAAATACAGAATCTTATCTTATCTATCTTATATCTTACTAGACATTAAGCCCGTTAAATTAATGGGCGCTAGAACATATGTAGTCAAACATTTATAAAAACAGAATTGTTCTAGGTGAATTTTCACCTGCGCTACAAAAATTCACTAACGTGCGAATTTACGCTCTGGTCGGCGAACGGTAACGTATTTACATTTTTCAGACTATCACCCACAATGGTAAAACACGCCACAGCGTAAGGGTGCGAAGTCGCACGTCTATCTACTTCGCTAGCGTAAATTCGCCAGAGACGGTCCGTGCGGCACATGCGCAGTAGCGCAATTCCACACACACAGGGACTGGACGCAGAGACACTTGAACTTTATTGTATAGGACATATATATATAGCTACACAAATAGCCAGCACTATAATATAAAGGCCTTAGAAGCTGTGTAGGATTGTGTGGGGGGTGTGTGGGAGGGTGTAGCTTTGTGCAACTGTGTGGGGGTGTGTAGGTGTGTGTAGGTGTGTGTACATGTTTGTGTACATTTCCAGTAGGAAGCAGTCAGCAGGTGTAATGCGTGAGCTGCAGGAATGCAGTAGTATTGGGCAGCGCTGCTTAGTAGAGGTTTCCCAGGTGAACTGACAGCATCTAACCAAGGCAGCACTTTTCCATGACTCAGGGCCCAGGGGAGTTATTGAGAGAGATCAGTCACACTTCTGGTTAAACTACAACATTTAGCCTTGGAGGCACAGTGCAAGTTGCAGCTAGGGTTGTCACCTCATCCCTTTAAAACCAAACACATATGAAATACACAGCCTGCATGGCTAATTAGCAATTTATTTAGATGCATGCTGTATGGCTGCACATAAATCAGTTCAGTCTGCAGCATGCATCTAAATGTATTTCAAATTAGCCATGCAGGCTGTGTATTCCATATGTGTTCGCTTTTAAAGGGGGGGGGGGGGTGTGCCCGATCAAATATGGGTATGTGAATCCAGTTTTATAGATACATTCCTCTAGTAACAAAATTACACCTATAAACCTATATTTGAATGTAGAAGCTCACCAACAACATAATTAGATATAGATGTTAATCTGCAAATATTTAACAGTCTATAAATAATCTTGCATTGAAAACTCATGAATCCGGAAAGTTTTGTTTTTAGAAAATAACACAAATCTTGAAAAAGTTTCACTTACTGCTAAATCATTTCAGCAATATGTATTTTAAAACCATTAAACTAATTCAGAAAAAGAGAGAGAGAGAGAGTGTGTGTGTGTGTGTGTGTGTGTGTGTGTGTGTGTGTGTGAGCAGGAACTCACAGCACTGCTCATTTCTATTCACATCACGATTCCTGGTAAGTGGAGTGCAGTTGCGTGAGGGGGAGGGACTGGCAGCTGCCTGTCTATTCTGCACATGCGCAGTAGCAAATTCCACGGACACAGGGAATCTGGACGCAGAGACACTTGAACTTTATTATATAGGATATATATATGCAACGCTAATTTGGGCTAGGCAGACCACAAATAGTTAAGTGTCCAGCTAATGGTATAAGCATGGGTTACAAAAGACTCACACTTCAGGATCAGGGCCTTCGCTAAGTGGAAGCTCCTCCAGATATATGGTGTATAACTACAACTCCCAAACTACTGTGCATGCAGAAATAGGAAAAGATGGATGCCAAGAGGTTCTCATAGTAAAACAAAAAGGTGATTTATTGGCAAACAACAACATTCCCAGGTTTACTCACATAGGATGAGGCATTTACAGATGAAATTGCACTTTCACAGGCACAGGCAAAGGATGCACAATCCTGTCATCCCAGGAAGCCAATAGGAGGGATACCAGTGGGCCAGTTCCTTCGACTCAGAAGGAACTGCTCCACTGATAAAGAGTTCCACAGGTTGGCCGTAGATATGAAGCAGAGGTTTTGCGAGAGAGGCTACTCTGGAGCTAACATAGAGAAAGCATACACAAAAGCAGGACACACAGAAGAGAGACACTATTGGCCCCAAAAAAATGTAAACAAAATAACAAAAAATTTAAGGACAAGATCTTTTTTATTACGAGATACAGCAGACAATACAACAAAATATTACAAGTAGTAAAAAAGTTCCTTCCAATTTTATACGCTGACCCAGACCTGGTCCATATTTTGGATCAAGGGATACATAATGTAGCTAGCAGAGCCCATACATTGGGGGACTCACTGACTTCAAGTCATTTCAGAGAGAAAACCCCAAACAAAGCCCAATTTATGAAGTATAGCGGTTGCTACAAATGTGACAGCAGGAGATGTATAACCTGTAACCATATACAAAAATCTCAGGAATTTATGTCCGCAATCACCGGGAAATCCTATAAGATAAAAAGTTACATTAATTGTAACAGCACAGGAGTCATTTATTTGGTCACCTGCAAGAAATGTAATAAACAATATGTTGGATGCACTAAGTGTCCCCTAAAAGAAAGGATTAGGGAACATTTAAGTCAAATCAATAATCCAAAATTTGTCTGTAAAACTAATGTCACAAGGCATTTCAAGGAATGCAATAACAGTGACACCAAATACTTTTCAGTACAGGCAATAGAGAAAGTACAATTGGGAATAAGAGGTGGAGATCTCCTCAACTTGTTACAGAAAAGAGAGGTTTACTGGATCTTTCACTTACAAACGCGCTTACCTTTAGGATTAAATTACACTTTTGATGTTTTGTTACGTAAAATGTAAATACTTTTGTGATTTATTCTGTATCTAATATATTGCACTGTATTCCAAACCCCTTTGCTACTCATTTGGTTCAACAAACAGTATATTTTTAACATGCATGCAGTACCTCTCCTGACCTAGGAGGGCAGGCCAGACCTCCTTTGGTGGACTGGCCCACCAATTGAGTTTCGAACCATCTGAACCTTGATTTTAACCAATGAAAAGAAGTATTGACTAATTTAACCTGTATTTAAGAAGCAATTCGATGTTTGGTTTCTTATGGCCTATGATTAAGTGCTGAGAGGCACGAAACGCGTCAGGCTCCTGCTGGGGTAACTGGAATTTTTTATATATTTATGCACTAATAAATTTATACCTTTTTAGCATGGTGTCATAGAGAATATCTTTGTTCTTACAGGCAAAGGATGACACAGCTGAGGAATGTGACTCCATTAGGTATAGTGGTCAAGCAGTATGACAATCCCAGGCAGATATACCTCCAAGTGGACCAAATCACACCCAGCGAAGTGGTCAGGGAGAAGGAGTCTAGCCTGATACCATATTCACTGTAGCCCCTGCACTAAAGGCAAACAGGAAGCCTTTGGGAAGCTACACCAGCTACTTATCCTCGTTGGAGCACAAAGTTGTTATTGCTATAAAATCTGTCTTTCTCTCCTAGAGAGACTATTACAGAGATAACCTATTCTAACTATACCTCGTACATGGGGTTCCCTGGACCATCTCAAAAAGTACTGTCCCTTTAGGGTAATGGCTTTACTGGGCCTTGGTGTACCCAGGCTCAATGGGAAACAACCACTAGGTAAGGACACCAGCATCCGAAGAGGAAGAGGCCACACACTATATTGCAGTGTGGCAGGAAGTGGTAATTACACCTCTTGGCCAATAACACTGATGTTAAACTGAAATGGAACTAAGAAAAGGAAAAGGGTAGGGCTTTAAAGCCATAGGGGCAGATTAACCCTTATGGGTCCTTACATATATATACACTGTATATGTATGTTTCACTTTTTTTTTTATTTTTATTTCAGGTGCAAACCAAAATGGTGTCAACGTCATCCCTATAATTATCAGAAAAATGCATCCCTTCTTGTTGAAGATACTAATTGAATCTTAACATAAATGAACACTTATACGGATGTTGGTGCACAGAGAGAAGAGATGATGACATCCATTCAAACAAATCAAAGTTACTTGACTTTTAGTCACAGGATAGCAAAAAATGTAGGCCACTTGTCGAAACCAATTTATTCAGTATGAATTGCAAAGAGATTTGCTGATGTAAACTGATTCAAGTGGCACAAGCTATGGGTTTATTCATACTTTCCTTCCTCTAACATACTTAATAAGAACTTGGTGTTTTCTAAGAAATATCTCTATCTTTAGTTCTTCATTTATGACTCATGAATCCGTTGGTGGACAATTAATTAAAAATCCATTAATATCAAAAAATCAAAACAGCGGACCTGTATTGACATGCTATTTGTTTCTATCCAGTGCAGAAGAAACATTTCTCTGTACATCATAGTCAGCCACAACTTTTGCTGAGGCTTCTGCTGCCTGAGGCTGCCCACCCTCCACACTTTCAACTTTTACCTTCAGACGCAGTCCAAGCGGAGCGCATTGCTAGTGTATTTTCTGGTAAAAAAAATGGAAATTTGTCTCTTAAAGTTACCAGAGTTGGCTTTTTGCCATCCCTGGTAACTG
Source organism: Xenopus borealis (assembly GCA_024363595.1). Lineage (NCBI taxonomy): Eukaryota > Metazoa > Chordata > Amphibia > Anura > Pipidae > Xenopus > Xenopus borealis. Next base: position 125,449,082 of record CM044442.1, read on the forward strand.
GTCACTCCATTTCAACTAAGGCAAAGTTCTCACCTTGCCTCATGGCAGGAATGGTACTGATTTTTAGTTTTTACTGCAATATGTTTTCAGCTGTGTGTAATAAAACCTTATACAGGCCCAGATTTGTGTAAATGCCACTCAGGCCTAGGGTGGCAGGAGTTTAGGGGGTGGCATGCTGCCCAGCCACACCCACATTGGTTCAGAAACACTGGGGATACACAGGAAATATGTTTTTTAAATTTCCCGTGTGCCGATCCCCATTGATACGGTCCTGATGATGAAAATTTGCAAATAAAGGGCAGAGTATGGGGGCGGCAAATGGCAAATCTGGCCCTGACCTTATAGGATATATACTCCTTACCTGCCTCCCAAGACCATGGAATATTAAGCTGTATTTACATCATAGAGCCAAAAGCAGATATTTGGTTATCCAAAATCTTATTCCCAAACCAAGTGAATTAAAATTGTTAAAAGTTAGTCCTCTACGTCTCTGCTTTTCTAGGACAGCTCTCCCCTAAAGTGTAAAGGGCCCAGTAAGAGTAATTTCAACATACCTTGATTGAATACCACATACTAGTGCTTTAGGGCTCTGAATTGAATTTGCAGTAGGGCCCAGTAATACATAGGTGCAGATTTATCAAAACGTATGTTTAGAGCTTATTATATAAAAACTCTCCCACGTTCATTTATCCATTGATAAATACAATGCTAAAAAGCCCATAGGAATGAATAGAATTAGCATTTTGATAAATCATGGAAAACATCCCCAGACAATGATTCTGCCTCTCCTCTTACTTTACCATTGCAACATGTATTTAGGTAGGAAGCATTCCCTTGTTCAAACAGTATTTTTAGGTTTGTTTGGATGTAATCGTGCTCTGCAGCGGGTTGGCTGAAAGTGGTCAGAACACAGATTATCAATAAATGGCGATACTTTGGTAAGATCACTTCTGGTTTCCTTGACACTTGTGTCAGGTTTATCAAGATGGGACTACAAATGTATGGTGAGTGGGTGACGGTCGCAATAGTGGTAATCAGGTACGGCTTGGATGTGGGTCTAGAAAAAAAAACCTGTGCAGGACTCTTATCTAATCACCTATAAATTCTCCACTCAAATTTGTTTGTTTTTGTGCTGATTTTACCTCAGCAAGCAGTTTGGTACTCATCAGTGATTGTTTCATCTGAGATTCCCAATGTAGATCAGGTGCCAGATACTTTTGGCTAGAGCTACAGTACCAAATCACTTGAAAATTCAGTGACACATCTAGAAAATCCAACTATAATGGCTGCATTGATTACAATTTATTTAAAGGCAATCAGTTTCTTACCCTGACACAGGTAGAAAAGTAAATTTTTTGGACACAATTGTAATTTTTTCCCACAAAGCACTGTTTTTTTTCATTGTGCGTGCAAGAGAGTGGTGAATTGGATGCAATACCACCACATTTGACTTGTCCGTACTGTGTCTGATTTGTCAAAATGGAAACAACTGCATTTGCCCTTCAATTTGGAATGGACTGATTGCTATTGAGCACAATTATATGAACGTCTGTAGAGTCCATTTGGACGAAAGTACAGGTATCTGGATCCCCTTATCCAGAAAGCTATGAATTATGGGAAAGACACCTCCCATGTAATCAAATAATTACAATTTTTTTAAAATGATGTCCCTTTTCTCTGTAATGATAAAACAGTAGCTTGTACTTTATCCCGACTAAGATATAATTAATCCTTATTGGAAGCAAAACCAGCCTATTGGGTTTGTTTAATGCTTACATGATTTTCTAGTAGATTTAAGGCATGAAGATCCAAATTCGAGAAAGATCCATTATCCGTAAAAACCCCAGGTCCTGAGCATTCTGCATAACAGGTCCATTTCTTTAATGAAAGTGGTTTTAGATGTGACTCACTGCAGGAAAAAACACATGTCATCCACTACAGGTGTAAATGAGCCCTTGTGTGTGGGCTTTCCTCTCATCTCAGGATGGGCGGCATATAGTATAAACTGTAAATGTAACTGATTTTGGCATTTGATATGGGTAATGCAAAAAGGCAACAGCAATTGTCAGCCCATGCAAGATTCTATATAACTATACCCTGTGTGTATATTTTATGGTAATCCACAAATTCAAACAGAAGCCTGATGAAGTGACAAGTGAGTAACGAAACGTGTGAAGCCCTGCCCACTCTGATTATTGTCTTTTAAAATGGATTAATAAAGTTACTTTGATTGCATCCAATTTTAGTTACACATTCCATCTTGTTTTAATCCTGTGGCACACAGTGTTTGAATTTGTGGATGACTATACCCACCAGTGTCGGACTGGCCCACCGGATTACCAGGAAAACTCCCAGTTGGCCAAGGTGTTAGTGGGCCCTCATGCTGCTAAACTTTTGGTCTATTTCATGGCCATTCCCTATTTCTATGAGAACAAAGAGGCTAAATAGATGGACTAATTGATTATAGTATGTAAAGAAAACAAACTAGGAGAATAGAGGTTGAGTGAGGAGATGAAGAATATTAGTATTGAGAGTGGGCCCCTGGTCTAAGGTTTTATGGTGGGCCCCTGGTCTAAGGTTTTTGGGTGGGCCCCTGGTGTCCCAGTCCGACACTGATACCCACAGCCATAGCCGATGTGAGGGATCAGCTGACATCACTCCTTCTTCCTTATCAATACATTTATTTATGTATTTTATGATGGCTGTACTGATACCTATTTCTGTTTTCTCCAATAGAGGGCAACATAATGCAGTAGCAAAAACCCACTGCCACTTTAGATAAAAAGCAAATACTGTAGAAATGAAAGAAGCAGATGTGCATATACTGTGTATATATGCCGATATCTACACTAGCACAGCCTGGGGCAAGCTGTCTGGGGTTACACAATTGCAATCGTTTAAAAAAGAAAAAAAGATTAACAGTTTGGAACATGTTTAGTATAAAGATCCAAATGCTCAGTGATGTGTGTATTTTCTCCCTGACACCAGCTCTAACACTCGCAAGAATATTATGTCTATTGTCAGTTTTTCATCCCTGTAGGTTACTTTGATGTCTCAAACAGAGCTTACAACTGCTGCATTCTTTCTCTCTTCTCATGAATCAAAGCCTGGCTGTGTACTGCAGTATATATAGCATAGCCCTGCCACTGATTCATCTAAACTGAAATGTCATCTATACAATTAACATCGATTTCAAGCCTACAAGATTTTAGACAGACAATGGGAGATCTGAGTGATTCGGTTACTTGAAAGAGTGATGCAGTATATTTACCTTTTTCTACTTTTATATCTTTTCAGAGTACATTTAGAAGTTGCTTTGCTTTGATTCCTGCAGATTTTATTTGCAAATGGTAAGTGGACTGGTAAATTAGTCTCCCAGTATTATTTACAGTAGCAGGCAGTCCCCTAGTGTTATAGACGCCTAAATAGGGGGACGTTTCCTTATTCTGCCTAAAGCTATGCCCCCTGCAGTTCAGCCAAAAAGTTCAGTTCTAAAGTATAGAGCCATGTGCTCAGGGTGCATTTTGTGTAAGCCCTGGCCTGAGCAAAAAGACAGGGCTAAAGTAGAACCTAGACAGGTCAGGTCTAGTCATGATAGGCTACTCACCTGAAGAGGTCCCTCTAGCAGTGACAGACAGGTCAGTCAGGTTATATAACTGAACAGTTCTGAGGATTGCGAGTGGGATTATGATCCCAGGTACGAATTACAAATGTAGGGACTTAGCGGCAGATTTATCAATGGTCAAATTTCGAATTGAAAAAAATTCAAAATTCGAACATGTGAATAGGATGTGAAATAAAATCGATTGATTTGAACGATTTTTTTTATTCGATCAAAAATAGCAAAACCCAATTCAGTAGCTTGAATCTGGTGAACTGGGTGGTTGAATAAAAAATTAAAGGGGAAGTACTTAGACAGTCGAATGATCGAATATTCGAATGAAATTTTATTTAAATCATTCGATTCGATAGAATTTACAAAATTCATTGGTCAAAGGGGTTTTCAAAAACATTTGAAAATTCTAATTCGAATGTTTTTGAAAATTCGATCGAACTTCGAATTCTTCATGTGAATTTAGTAAATCTGCCCCTAAGTGTACAGACCTAGGGATGTAAAGAGTCGGGGAAAAGGCTGAAAGCTGGGTGTACCTTCTCACTGCCGCATATATTCTCTTCCCTGCGGGGATTGATACTGACCAAAGGTTCTGTGAGTATATGCTTATCCACAGTTGCTGTATGATCCTGCTTGCTCATCATGTACACCCCTTTGTGGATTATCCTATTCAATAAATATATTCTCTGGTAAAGTTATAAGAACCAATAGTGCCTAATTGCCATTTAATGCACTGAGTTACAATTACTGTATACTACACCCTGCCTCCACACCGTTGCGATGGCTTACCCCTGAATAATGAAGGTCTCTCTGCCGCAACATATTGGGGTGAAACTTATAGATAGAGAATGGTGCATATTGTTACTTGCCTTGAACTTGCATGCAAACAAGATCCTTTCACTTTTGTATATTGTGCAAAGAACCATTGCATCTGTCCTGCTTCTTCAGCTCAGTTGTGCACAAGTGCCCTGGAACCACTGTCTTACTCAACATGGATGTACAGGTAGAGGATCCATTATCCAGAAACCCATTATCCAGAAGTAAGGGAAGGCCACCTCCCATAGACTCCATTATATTAAAATAATCCAAATTTTAAAAAAAAAAACCTTTTTCTCTTTAATAATAAAGCAGAACATTGTACATGATCCAAACTAAGACATAATTCTTATAGGAAGCAAAAACTGTTTATTTTGTTTATTGATGTTTACATTATTTTCCAGTAGACTTCAGGTATGAAGATAAAAATTACAGAAAGATTCCTCATCCGCTCAGTGTGCCAAGCATTTTGGATAACAGGTCCCATACCTGTAATTCCAGGGTTTCCATAGCAGGTCGAATCAACTGGTGTAACATAGAAACATAAATAGTAACATAGTAAGTTAGGCTGAAAAAAGACACACGTCCATCAAGTTCAACCTTTTAACTTTTTTTTTAACCTGTCTAACTGCTAGTTACATACATAGTTACATAGTTAAATTGGGTTTAAAAAAGACAGAGTCCATCAAGTTCAACTCCTCCAAATTAAAAACCCAGCATACATACACACACATCTTCACTCTTTCAAACACAAACCATACATGCCCATAGCTATACTAAAGGTAGAGTTTAGTATCAAAATAGCCTTTGATATTATGTCTGTCCAGAAAATCATCCAAGCCCCTTTTAAAATCATGAACAGAATCAGCCATCACAACATCACCCGGCAGTGCATTCCACAACCTCACTGTCCTGACTGTGAAGAACCACCTATGCTGCTTCAAATTAAAGTCTTTTTCTTCTAGTCTGAAGGGGTGGCCTCTGGTAAGGTGATCCTCTTTATGGGTAAAAAGGTCATTGTTGTTTGGTGAAGGAGAAGGAGAAAGGAGGAGTATATGGCGTCGCACAATCCCTCTACAATTTGTTAACCATGATTGTGTCTTAAAAAGTTAATGTGATCAATTCAACAACTGATTGAGGTGAATTCATTCAAGTAATTAATGTAATTAATTGTACACTCAATAAATAAATAAATTAATAAAGTGAAATCATTGTGTAATTCATTGTGACTTAAAAGTGGAGTGAAATGTTGTGATTGATAAACAGATTGGATCCACGGTAGAGAACCTCCAGTAATGGAAAGTTAAAACGTAACTTTTAATGAGCTCCTAAAAATTAGTTCATGGTGGGAAAATACTTGAAAAAGGCTAAAAACACTTAAAAAAGAGGTGGGAATCCGATCTCTGTAAATGATTGGGGTATCAGCGTAATTGGGTCATTAGGCTGTCCCACTCGAGATCTTACATCACCTAAGTGCCCTATAAAGAGTAAAGGGGTTTTTTTGGGGGAAGAGAACCGAAGTGGTTAAGGAAATTGCCTGGTGTGGAGGTTAATGGAAACCACTTACGACATTGGAAAGCAACCTTGTGTCGAAAGAGAAACTCTTTCCTGGGGTTAAATCAAAGTGTTGAACACATTATCTTGAGGGCGCATGAGTCCCATAAGTAGTATCAATAAACTGGCCCAGCACTGGCGGTACGGTGCGCGTGAGTGAGGCTAACACTGTGTCCTCTCAGAGGCACCTAAGTGAAGTGGCCTATTCCCTCAACACTAAAACGCGTCACCGTTACAGCAAACTTGTTTGTGCATGAGCTCAGTCCATGCCCACCCCTTAAGAGTTAGATGGATTCCGTGTCACCTCCCTGCTTAAATCATCGCTGCTGCCACTTGACAAATGTGGTTCTCTAATCCCCTCTTCCCAATCGCTAAACTGCTTAGCGAGGAGCTGCAGTGCCTGACGCACGTTTCGCAGAGTATAGGCTTTATCAAAGGCAAATGGCGGCGTGTTCTTGCGATACTTACATCATCGCGAGCACGCCTATAGGTTCACTAATGTCACATGGTTAAAATCTATTCTCCAATTGTATCGATCTCAAGCGGTGTATTCTCGTGATACTTTCATCCTCACGAGCTCACCAATAGGTTCACTATAATCACATGGTTAAGGTCAATTCACAGGCTTACCAATCTCAGGGGAAAGTATGAGTAGTGATGGGCGAATTTATTCGCCAGGGGCGAATTCGCGGCGAATTCCCGCGATTCGCCGCTGGCGAATAAATTCGCGAAACTGGCAAAAAAATTCGCCCAACAAAATTCGCCACACAAAAACGAGTCGCGCGTCGTTTTTGACGCGACGCGACGAAAACGACGCGACTCGTTTCGCGAATCGGCGAAAAATTCGCGAATTTCTTTGGAAATTCGCCAATTTTTGGGCGAAGCGAAACGCGGCCGTTTCGCCCATCACTAAGTATGAGCAATCAGAGTGATTATGTCAAATTGCAGCCATCAGTTCCCAAATATCATTTATATCCTCAGATTTACATGCAAGAAATTATTTGGATGTGGGAATTCCATGTTATGGTTGGTTCTAATGTACTGGCCACTCCATTGGTGCCATAACCAAACTATTCTTATTATTGTTTAAGACAGAACTTATGTCTATTTGTAGGTAAACGTATTCAATGTTAATTATTATGTCCCTATATAAGTATGTAATGAGAGACTTTCATTCAGTCCATGGGGATTTAGAGTATTGAGTTCATAAATCCATCTACTTTCTAGTGAAAGTAGTCTATGGTCCAGATTTCCCTTTCTAATTCCCAGAGACACTTTCTCAAGGATGGATACAGTTAAGCCATCCATTTACCCATTTACCATGGGTAAAAAGGACCCCTGATATTTGTCTATAATGCCCTCTAATGTATATGTAAAGTGTAATCATGTCCCCTTGCATTTCATGTCCCCCCCCCTATTTCCATAGAAAACAACCCCAACCTCAACAGTCTACCCTCATAATTTAAGTCTTCAATCCCTCTAACCAGTTTAGTTGCACGTCTCTGCACTCTCTCCAGCTCATTTACATCCCTCCTAAGGACTGGAGTCCATAACTGCACTGCATACTCCAGATGAGGCCTCACTAGGGATCTATAAAGAGGTATAATTATGTTTTCATCCCTTGAGTTTATGCCCTTTTTATGCAAGACAGAACTTTATTTGCTTTAGTAGCTACAGAATTACACTGCCCAGAATTAGACAACTTGTTATCTATAAAAACCCCAAGATCCTTCTAACTTAAGGAAACTCCCAAAACACTGCCATTCAGTGTATAACCTGCATTTATATTATTTTTGTAAAAGTTCATAACCTTGCATTTATTAACATTGAACCTCATTTTCCAGATTGCTGCCCAGTTTCCCAACTTAGACAAAGTGGCAGCATCCTGCATGGAACCTATAGCTCTGCACAATTTAGTATCATCTGCAAAAATAGAAACCGAACTTTCAATGCTCACATCCATTAATAAACAAGTTGAAAAGCAAGGGGCCCAGTATAGAGTCCTGCGGTACCCCACTAACAACACTGGTCCAATTAGAAAATGTTCCATTTACCACCACTCTTTGTAGTCTATCTTTAGCCAGTTCTCTATCCAGGTGCAAATACTAAGTTCCAGACAACATTCCTTAATTTAACCAGTAACGTTCTGTGTGGCACTGTATCGAATGCTTTAGCAAAGTCTAAGTAAATCACATCCACTGCCATCCCAGAATCGAGGTCCCTACTTACCTTCTCATAAAAAGAAATTAAGGAGACAATGGAATCAGGTGTGTGCTTCTGAGGAAGTGGCGTGAGCCACGAAACGCATAAAGTACTGGATCCTGATATGCTTTTTGTATGGAGATTTTGACTATGAGTCTTTTTAACTTGAAACATTAAAATAATTTTTTACACTCGCTCTGGTGCTCCGCTTGCTGCTGTTTTCAATATCGGACTTTCACCCGTGGAGGGACAGGTTTGCATGTAGCACGGAGGTGAGTGTTATTTAGAGAGATAGACATGCTCCCCTTTTCGGACTGCTTAAAGAAATTAAGTTAGTCTGGCAAGATCTATTACGCATAAAACCATGCTGGCACAAACTCATAGTATTGTTATTTGCTATGAAGTCCAGTATCCTATCCTTTATTAATCCTTCAAAAAGCTTTCCTACCACCGACGTCAGACTAACTGGCCTATAGTTTTGAGGCTGAGAATGGGATCCCTTTTTGAATAGCGGCACCACATTAGCAATTCGTCAGTCTCTCGGCACCATGCCAGACTTCAATGAATCCTGAAAAATTAAGTATTTGGCAATATAAGGTTTGGCAATCATAGAGCTAAGTTCGCTAAGTACCCTGGGGTAAATCCCATCTGGGCCTGGACCTTTGTTTATCTTAACATTTTCTAGTTTCTTTTGAATTTCCTCATGTGTGAACAATGCATCATTGGATGTATTAGAATTGGAGCTATTAACAAGGAAACCTTCATTAGCTGGTTCCTCATTTGTGTATATGATGAAAAGTATTCATTCAGAATTTGAGCTTTTTGCTTGTTCTCATCAACCAAATGACCCCCCTCTGATAATAAAGGTCCTACCCGTTCTTGTTTCATTTTTCTACTATTAATATATTTAAAAAATAATTTTGGATTCTTTTTACTGCTTACTGCTATATCCTTTTCCATATCGATTTTAGCTTGCCTGATTGATTTTTTGCATGACTTATTGGCCTCCTTGTACCTTATAAATGATTCGGCGGTCCCAGCTACCTTGAAAGCCTTAAAAGCACGTCTTTTCTTACCCTCCCCTTCATCCTAAACGGAGAAAGAAATTATACCAAAAATTGGAATGGGTGACCTTGTGTCTGCTGGAAAGACCTACTGGTGAATAAAGCAGTAGAGAGATTATTATATGATCCCTTTATATATTTATACATTGTTATCATATCACCCCTTAAGCGCCTCTTCTCCAGCGTGAACATCCCCAATTTGGCCAGTCTTTCCTCATAGCTAAGATTTTCCATACCTTTTACCAGATTAGTTGCCCTTCTCTCTACCCTGTAGCAGACTTGCTCCAAAATAATCAAATGCTAAGACCAATTTAATGCCAAACTCCTGAAATTATATAATACAGAATTGACCTAATTTATGAACAAGTTCACATGTAATAATGCAGACAGAGCTGCATGAAAACCAAGGCCCAAAAATTGCACTTTGCACACTGCATGTCATGCTCACATATGTCCACAACTACCAACAGAAGTTACAAAATATTACAATATATCAATTGTGGTTCTAGGAATGTTATATACCTCATTACATGTGAAAACTGTAATATTCAATATGTGGGACAAACCTCTCGTTGTTTTAGAGAGAGACTCAGAGAACACATTTCGGACATTCATAATAAGAGACCTACAAACCTCTCTAAACATTTTCTATCATGTATAGATGGCAATATAAAATATTTACAAATACAAGGTATTATTACATCATACAGAGGTGGAGATACTTTAACAAGAGTACTTAAATGGGAAGTGTTTTGGATCTTTACCCTTGATACCAGGTTACCAAAGGGTCTCAACTCGGACTTTGATGTGTCCTGTTATTATGATTAGAGATTGATTAAATTATTATGTATTTTTACTCCTGACATTAAATTATCCATGGATTTTTGTTTCAGACCTCATGTGTCCTGCCATTAGGATTAGAGATTGGGTCAATATGGCCTTTGTTTGCCTTGTCCATATGCCTATGTATTAATTTTGTTCATTAACAAATCAATGAATACTTTCTGTACTTTCTAATTTACTATTTTCTATTCTATTTTACTATTATATTTCTATTATACTTTTCTATTATATTGTTTCAAATTGGATTTATTTTTCATATTATACTTAAACAAACATTTTTCTATATAAACGGATTGTTTTCATATTGTATACATCCTTTCATATTAATCTCAGAGAATATTTATATATTGTTATATGTTTAAATATTTATGTAATTATTTATACATTATCATATCAATAATTATGTATATCAACTGTCATGTGTCTATGATAGTACATATCTGCTTGGAGATGTTGATTGTATTTATATCTATTTTTCAATTTTTTCTATTTATATTTTCATCTTTTTAAGCTTATCTTTGTAATGAGGCTTACTTTGTTTTTAAACATTTGTGATGTCATTTTCTTTTGTCCCTCCCCCCTCTTTTGTGATTGGCTGTGTTGCCTTTAAATATTGTTTTGTTGGCCTGTTCACTCAAGCCTATGATTATGGGGCAAATTTACTAAAATTCACCCAAAATCCAACGAATGTATTTGAAATTCGATAAGTATTCGAATAGTTTTAGGCTATCATTTTACTCGATATTCGATTTCTCAATGAATTCGTATGATCGGATACCGATCGTTCAATTTCACGAAAAAATCGTGAAATTTCCTTCGATCGTACGAGCAGGACTTAGCCAAAGAAGCCTTTGGGGGGGGGGTTCCCATAGGCTTCTATTGCAATTTGGTAGATTCTATCTGGCGAAGTAAGCATTCGAAGAATTTTAAAATTTTGATTCCTTCGATCATCGAATGATCGAATATCCGATCATTTGATCTATTCGATAATTCGGTATTCGATTATCGAAGAGGCCAAATTTGAATATTCGAATATCCGATTAAATCATATGATCGTAATTTGATCATATTTGATCTATTCACGTGAATTTTGTAAATTTGCCCCAAAATTTCACATAGACACGAAACTCTAGGTAAGAGATGAATATATAAAATAAAGTTTTCATTTTTATTTACTATTTTTTCTGGTCTGATCTAAGTGTGTGTTCCAGTGTGCCTTGCACCAAAAAGTTTGGGTTACATTTACGGATTGTCTTCTCCCTTGAGCTGAGGGTCTGGGGCAGGAGCACCTGGGCCACGCTTCCATTGTGGTGAGAGATTCTACATTGATGTGTGTTATGTTTCGAATATCTTTTGTTTGAAACTATTCTGGTTGGCTTGCCAGCCTGCCACCAAATTGTATGCAGTCCTAAGGGTTGCTAGACAAAAAACACAGGGTTGTTCATAAAGCACAACAGGCTGCAAGCCAGCATTGTTCCATATTGAAAGAAAGCAAATGTATGCAACTTACATATACTGTAAATTTTACATTTGACACTGGAGAGAGGCAGAATTGAGGAGGAAATTGTCAAAATATCACTGTTTTCATTATACAGTATATATATATAGTATATATATGTATTTATATATATATATAGATATATATATTTACATACAATTTATTTTAAAGTGAAACTATCCCTTTAATAGTCTTTCAGCTCTGTGTCAAACAAATTTTCCGCACTGAAATTGTCAAAAAATCAAAATGAATGTGAAATACACGTGTATGTAATTATGATAGACTTTGCCAAATGGTCTTGTTAATAACCACCGGATGTTCATGTAATGTATTTCTAATTTCATGTATACATTTCTTGGCATGGCAGTAATTTATTTCAATGTATTTTCACATTTCGTAGAACTGGTTATAGCAGAATTTTGATCATACTGAAACTGCATTTATTGGTGAGCAAAACATACAATTTTTAGATTTGCATTGTTAATTTGTTACATGGAAATATCATTTTTCTAAGAGTTCATCTGTAGGTTGTTTTTCAGAGACAGTCTATTATGAACTAATACTGTATTATTGAACTTTTAGCTAAAAAGGGTAAAAAATAAACTGGCCAATACCCAAGTGCTTGCCTCTATCATTTAGTACAGTTTCTGTTAATAAGTTATTTGCTCTTTGTGGTGCTGGTTTGATTTATATTTAGCTTTTATTTCTAAATATAATATACATATGCCACGTGTATGAGTAGAGAGAAGCCATAGCAAATGCACCTGGTTCTTTTGGTCATTGGAGGTTATTTCCCTTTTCTGCTAATATTCTTATCCACTGTAAACCATAAGATGCCTTATAACATTTGTTTATAACATTAAGCTGCTGTTAAAGTATTTACACAATCAGCTCAAGGAATAACCACATCCATAATGGGACTCCAGCTGCTATTTTCAAGTGTGTATATTGTAATAACTTTTATTTTAATGAAGTCCCCAGTGTTGAGAAAACGTTTTTGTTATTATTATTATTGTGAATAATAATAAAAGTCGAAGGATTTTACTATTCGACCATTCGAATCGAATGCTCAAATGGTGGAATGGTTGAAGCAGCTGAATCAATGGTCGAATGTAATTACTTCAAAATTCAAACTTTTTGCATTCGAATATTCCTTTCAACCCTTAGTAAATCAGCCCCTAAATGTCAGTATGTTAGGGGCTTACTTAATTGAGAATGATCTAGGAGTTTTGGTAGATAACAAGTTGTCTAATTCCAGGCAGTGTCCATTGCACATAAGATAATGTCTTGAATAAAAAAGGGCATACATGGTCCCTAGTAAAGCCTCAACTGGAGTATGCAGTGCAGTGTTGGGCTCTAATTAACTGGAATGCAGAGACGTGTGATGGCAGATTGTTATGGTTGCGGTTGCTTTCTCTGCAGAAAAGATGCTTGTGGCATTACAGATCACTAGAGGGAAATCTATTTTTCCAGAAACCCCCTTTGAAGTAGAGGAAAAAAAGATTTTATTTGCAGTAACATACTGTAGGTTGTTCTTTACAGTGAGGTTTTGGAAAGCAGATGTTGTGATGGCTGTTTTCTTGGACAAGCATAATATACAAGGCTATAGTGACGCTAAAATCTACAATCAATATAGATATTGGTACATAAAGTTTCAGTGGGTATGTGTAGGTATGTCCTATGGGTTTTATTTGGCAGTTTCGGGGTAACATAGTAACATACATACTGTAGTGGCACAGTAATTTAAGTTGAAAAAAGACACACGGCCATCAAGTTCAACGCTTCAACTTATTATATTAAACTCAGCTCAGATCAGGATATCTGAACTGTCCCTCATGTTGTAAAAGGGACATCTAAAAGAATCCAAAGGCACACAGGACTTATCAAACAAAAGTGTTTATTGGAAATAGCGGTGCAATGTTTCGGGGTTACCCCCTTTGTCAAACTATTCCTAGTAAAAGGGACATCTGCCATTGTCTTCTATGTGACCTTGGCAAGTTCGAGATGGAGTATTCAGACTTTTAGCAGTCTCGGGGTAACATAGTAACATATGTAGTAGCATAGTAAATTAAGCTGAAAAAAGACACATGCCCATCAAGTTCAACCCTTCAATTAATTTAATCTGCCTAACTGCTATCTGATCCAGAGAAAGGCAAAAAAAAAAACCCATCTGAAGCTTCTCCAATTTGCCTTAGAGGGGGAAAAATTAATTCCTGACTTCAAAATCGGACTAGTTCTATGAGCTATGTACCATAACGCTGCAGTCCCTCACTTGCTAAAGACCATCGAACCCATCCAATCTTAAAGCTATCAAATGTATAAGCCTGAATTCCACATCTTCATAGCTCTCACTGTAAAAAATCCCTTCTTTCTTCTACTCAGAATGGGTGACCTTTTATCAGCTGGAAAGGCCTACTGGTAAATAATGTAATAGAGAGATTATTGTATGATTTCCTTATGTATTTATGCATAGTTATATCACCCCTTAAGCGCCTCTTCTCCAGTGTGAACAACCCAAATTTGGCCAATCTTTCCTCATGGCTAAGATATTCCATACTGTTTAACAGCTTAGTTGCCCTTTACTGTTATTACTTACCAATTCTCAGCATGCACTCCTCTTCTGAAATGGCGATATGGCGACAATCCATCCATCGTGCCGACTTGATTTCTCATCCCTGTCTATCTCATATAGAAGGCAGGGAGGAGAAATTGAGTGCCGCACGATGGATCGTCGCCATATCGCCATTTCAGAAGAGGAGAATCCATAAGTTATTTCTTAATAAAAACTTAGTGAATTTAAAGTTTAAACTGTGTTGTGGTTTTTTTTTTCATTATAAAGAATCAAATTTTAAAAAAATATACTGTTATTGTTCCTTTAATTCTTTCATTTAAAAATAAATAAATAAAGGGATAACAGGTAGCTTTTGTAGTCAATGCCTCTGGAATCCAAGTTGCTACAATAATGGCTGACATCACCTTTAACTGTCTCTCAGGGCCTTTGTTTCATAGCAAAAAAACTAGTCTTTATCTAGTGGCATTAATGTTTTACTATGACTCCTATAGACTACAACATGTATAGCCTTAGCTTCTGTGATTTTTATCCTCACTGATAATACACCAACAATCAAAAACTTAAAAGGGGCTTATTTACGCTGTAAACTCACTTGCGCTATTCCCCTCAGTGAGTTGTACCTAAAACCATTTTTATTAAAGGTACTTGCTTTAAAATGCACTCCTTGCACTTCCATATAGTCCAAATAGGGCACTGATGCACCTAATGAAGCAGAGGAAGAAAGGAGCTACTGCCACCTCCTCACCAGATCCAAGCTTCACTTTCTGTCCTCGCAGTTGCATACATTTAGGCGAATCGGATACAATTGCAGTAAACATAAAAAATATCTTTTATTATAATTGCACTTAGCTTACTGTGCCCTTACATGTGACCCAGATGAGGCTTTTGAAAGTATTCACTGGGTAAAGATAAACATGAAAAAATAAAAGATAAACTAGTGTGCTAGCAAACAGAAATTCCCCAGAGCCTATTGTTACAAATACATGTTTATACACATTCCGCAGTCAGTTAAAATACTGTGCGATATAAAGGATAAAACAATGATAATTAAAATAAAAGCACTTTGCCTAATGTTGCATAAACAGAAATTTAGCATTGACTACCATCATATATATTATTTATTAAGTGGTGTTTGCAGCACAACTAATAAAGGGTTTCTCCAGAAAAACAATGGATTTAATTGCTTATCAGAAGCATTTTAGCCAATTAAAAATCTAATTACACCTTTATATCTTCATTAATATTCTCAAAACACAAAATAATCCCCCTTCAACACCTACCAGATAATATACAGAGCCCTGACTGGTAATTAATATCAAGGAAATCTGGCCCTGGTCAACAGGTTTGACCAATGCAAACAGTGAACTGTTTTTTGCTTTCAGAAGTTTAATGACGGAGTCACTCACAATTTACAAAGCCATGAATTTTATTGAAACAAACAGAATGGAGTAATTTTTGCAGCTAGGAGAAAAATTACAGTAGTTAAGTGATTATTGAATAATAAAAGTTGTGCTGATACAAAGCAGGGTTCTCTCCAAGCTAGAACTAGTACAAGTACCACTACACCCATCTCCGCTGCTCCTCTCATAGCCACCATTTTTCACCCTATACACAACCTTGGCCACCTATCATCTTAATCCTTTCTATTCTGGTGCTCCTTACCACTGGAATTCCACCCCTGAATTCCTCTTCAAGAAAAAAAAATTCACATTCTGCCTTTCGGAGCATTCAAATGTTAGTCTATTTCTGGCACTTTAGGGGCAATGTCTTGGCCTTACAAAAGTTCTCCCTGCATTTTGTGCCTGTATCCATTCATGTATGCTCTACAGGACAGAGACATCTTTCTTACAGTCTCTCTTGCCACTTGCTCTGTGTATTTATATAGGCTCTGTATATAATTGTATTTATTATGTTACTCGTCCTGCCTGTGTGTACTTTTACATATTGTACATCTCTACTTTTTGTCTTCATAAGTCCAGTCTTTTACTTATTTATGGTGGTTCTATATGGGTTTAAGGCTATAGTAAAATGGAGAGGCACCATTACTCAAACTTTACCCCAATATTGCTTTGAATTAGACCTATATTTCTCAGTGGGTGAGCCCTTGCATGTTGCAATGGTGTGTTGAAGATTTTCTCTCTGGAAAAATAGGGGAAATCTGCAAATCTTTTATTTTTGTGCTTGATGAAAGCATCTTAAGATCTGGGATTTGGCTCAATATGACTTTATAATGTACAGAACTAGCCATCTCTCTAGAACAAAACTATTTATTATTGCTGTTTCCTAGAAATTCATTAGACATAATTTTCATAATCTTGTTATTGGAATCCGTTAAGAAAATCTGTGTTTTTGCTGTTTTGTAAAATTAATTGTACCTTTTAGCCAGTGTACTTGAAAGGAAAAAAACAAGACAAATTGCATAACTGCTGTATAATTAGCCACTTTAACAACACAATGGTTTGAAAAGGTGGGCCGTGCAATTAGCTACTTTACACAGTAAAATAATTTCTCACAGCTCATAATCCTGTGCATTGGAGTTTTAGATTAATTACAATTTTTGTGGGCTATTGGCAAGGGTTCAACTATGAGGTCCAAGTCTCCTCTCACTTATAACAATGTCATAAATAAATAAAAGAAAAAATTGTTATCAGTTTGCTAGTGCTCCGAGGATATCTAATCACCCACACATACCTCTCTTACTTGTCCATCTGGTAGGGCTTGCTGCTATATCTTGAAGAACACATGAGTGTAATCTGTAATTTTTCCTCTTAGAGGAAAGAACTTCACTTCTAGGAAATTCTTTAGCATTTTCACTATTTTTGTTTCACCCTTTTTTACGTGTGACTTTTTTTTCACAGCCAATTTTTTCAGCTGCAAAATTTTGCAGCAGTTTTGTGAAAAAATTTGCAGGTGGCGCAATGTGGAAATTCACGGCAAATCCATACCTGGCAGACACATCTTTAAAACAGATGATAATCCCCACATGGTTCAAGTCCACCACCATTGTTCCAGTGCCAAAGAAATATAGAGTAGTCTGCCTGAATGACTTCCGCCCTGTTGCACTAACCCCAGTCATCATGAAATGCTTTGAGAGACTTGTGATGGCACACATCAAGAGCACTCTCCCTCCCACTCACTGGACCCACTACAATTTGCATACCAGCCAAACAGGTCAACTGTGGATGCCATATCCTCTGCACTTCACCTCTCACTAACTCATCTGGAAAAAAGAGACAGTTATGTGAGAATGCTGTTCATAGACTTTAGCTAGGCACTCAATACCATCATCCCTCAAAAGCTGAGCACCTCTTTGTTCAATTGGATTTTGGACTTTATGCCAGAGAGGCCTCAGTCTGTTTGTATCGCCGACAACTTTCCAGCACCATCAGATCACAGGAGCTCCTCAAGAATGCTTTCTCAGCCCGTTGTTGTACACATTGCTAATGCATGACTGCACAGATAGACAGAGCTCAAACCCCATTATCAAGTTTGCAGATGACACAGCTGTGGCGGGGCTCATCAGCCACAACAACAAGTCGGCATACAGAGATGAGGTTCAGGAATTGACAGTCTGGTGCAGTGAGAACATCCTGTCAACATCAATGGCTAAAGAACAACAAATTCATGGGAGTCCACATCTTAGATGACCGCACCTGGACTACCAACACTGCCTCCATCACCAAAAAGGCTCAGCAGCGTCTTCACTTCCTGAGATGACTGAAACGGGTCAGCCTTCCCCCCTCACAGTGTTCTACAGGGGCACCATACAGAGCGTACTGACGCGCTGCATCTCCATCTGGTACAGTAGTGCCAGTGTACAGTGAACTGTCAGAGCAGCTGGCAACATCATTGGAGTAGCTCTTCCATCACTGCAGGACATCTTCCACAAGCTCTGTGCAAGAAAGGCCTCCTGCATTGCATTGGACTTCACACACCCCTCACACAAACTGTTCACACTGCTTCCATCCAGCAGACACTTTCACAGCATAAAAGCCTGATCAACCAGGCTTTGCGAAAGCTTTTCTCCACAAGCTATCAGACTCCTCAACTCACTGCCTGCCCTCCCACTACATTCCAGACACTGGAAACAAATGTAAAGGATTCCAAGGAATTGCCTACATGAGGCAGGTTAACTGCTCAAAGTGATATTTATTGTTTGCAAAACATGTTTAGAGCCTCCCAGATCTTTGTCAAGACCTGCCTCATAGGCTATTCCTTGGTATCCTTTACATTTTTTTCCAGTTTGAATCATACCTGTGGCGGAGGTATAATACAAGGAAGAAGCCAATAAATATTTCTAAGCTACAAGTTTTAAGGTAACAGGCACCCTCATTTCTAGTACATTCCAGATACACCTGAACTGTATATGTTATATATTATATTGTGTATTCTTGTGCTGTTGTGATCTGTACTAGCTGGAGCCACGTTGTCTCGTCTCACTGTGTATTCATATAATGCTGAGATGACAATAAAGTTTACTTTGACCTTTTGACCTACATTCACTACCTACTAGACTGGGGTAATACAAAGTGAGTGGCAACCCTACTTGCAGCATTATCCTCACTGTAAATTTACCTCCAGATTAACCAAATGCTGTGGTAATACCTAGGGGTCTAATTTTAAGGGGTTATTTACTAAAATACGAAAATGTCTCACTATTTTCTTAAAAACACTTCCATGCACATTTTTACCATAATTATAAATAAATTTACTGATAAAAATCAGGAAAAAAATTATATAGAATTGACACCTAAAAGCCAGGAATTTTTCAGATTATTGTACCAAACCCAGCAAAGATCATGATATCTTCAATTGTAAACATGACATCTGCCATTGACTTCTACATGACCTTGACAAGTTTGAGATGGAGTACTTTTTTATTAAGCAGCATTGGGGTTTACTAAATCATGAAAACTTAAAATTTTACTTCAAATTGTGTTTTCCCGTTTAATACTCTAACCATAAAAAAACATACATTAATAAATAAGCCCCTGACATAACATTTCTATTTTTTACATGAATCAAAAACTAAAAATTTGAGATTTATTAAAGGGATCCTGTCATGGGAAAAAAAAAACATTTTTTCAAAATGCATCAATTAATAGTGCTGTTCCAGAAGAATTCTGCATTGAAATCCATTTCTCAAAAGAGCAAACAGATTTTTTTATATTTAACAGATTTTTTATATTTAATTATATTTCATTTTGAAATCTGACATGAGGCTAGACATATTGTCAATTTCCCAGCTGCCCCAAGTCATGTGACTTGTGCTCTGATAAACTTCAATCACTCTTTACTGCTGTACTGCAAGTTGGAGTGATATCACCCCTCCGTTTCCCCCACCCAGCAGCCTAGCAAAAGAACAATAGGAAGGTAACCAGATAACGGCTCTCTAACACAAGATAACAGCTGCACGGTAGATCTAAGAACAGCTCTCAATATTAAAAACCCATGGCTGCCCTTCAGAGTATTGATTGGGGCATTATGTTTTCAGATAAAACCACAGAACAG
>CM044442.1:125477725-125488187 GCA_024363595.1 Xenopus borealis
ATTCTTTTTACTGCTTACTGCTATATCCTTTTCCATATCGATTTTAGCTTGCCTGATCACACATTTTTTGGGAATTCTGTATTCAGAGTTTTGTAAATAACCCCCTTAGTCTTACATACAGTAGCTTTCTTGGTTTAAGATTCCTTTAAGTTAGGCTCTTACATTTAATCAGGCACTTCTTTAAGGAAGCTATCTCCTTAGATTTTTGTTACTGTTGTTTCATGTACATTCAAACAATTTAGAGTCATTTATCTACAAAAAAGCTAAATGAAAATTTTATGTGCATTTTTTCAGAGTGCAGTCTAAGTGGGCATTAAACAAATGCATATGGATAAGTTTCACATATTAGTGGCCTTTTATTAGAACTGTCATGCAGTTCAGATGATATATAGACTGTGCAATTTCCAGAAATGCTGACCTCAAAGTGAACCTCTAGAGGTTTGGATCCCATTTATAACCATTTGGCTCAATACATAGCTCTGGTATAAAGCTAATTAGTCTTTCCTATTCAGTAGACTTTTCTCGATGTACATGTCAACATGTATGTTCACACATTAGATGCAACAGAAATGGAGGCATATAACATAAAATATTGTTTCTGAAATCAACTTTCATCACAAGTCAAATTTTTTATGCAGAGAATATTTTAGTTTATGTCAATATTTTTATAAAAATGTGCGGCTTTTCAGTAGGTTCTACAGCACCTATAATTTGTTATTGGTTGTTCAAAGAGAGACTCATGAAGCATTGGCCATTCTTTTGGTGCCATATATTATTACTGGCATGGTATAATAATACTTGAAGTTTGATCAATCTAGGTGGTCTGGAAACAAGTGGGCAAAGCAACATTTTTGAAGTGTGGGAGGATTTGATACCTGCCAGATTATAACTGATGAAGCATTTATGAGAAACTGCTCACACAGGCTCCAGTTTAAGTGACTAAGAAGTATTATAGCAAATTTCCTGTGTAGCCAGAAATCTAATATGAAAGAATTTTGATGAATTGATAATGTATGTTTTACTGAATTTTACTTATATTAAAACAAAAAATGTAAAATAACACCTGTTTTAGTCTACTACAATAACCAAATAATTAATCTTAAACATTAAACATTGTGGAGGCGTATAAACTCCCTAACCCTGTCCAGGGTACCCCATACCAAATCTGTCCCACGGCTTAACCCCTTATATAAAATAACAACATTCTATTGGAATTCTTGCCATAATTATCAAATAACATCTTAATCACAGGCTACCTATCATGCCAGCCACACAAAGGGGGACAGGTGTGCAAGTGGGACAGGAAACTGGTCATTATTTCCTCTTGGGACATCCTCTCAGCTAAAGCAAACAAGACAGTTGCACGTATAAAAATTGTCGCTTGCATCAAAATTGTCGCGCATCAGAATTATTTTGATGCCCATTGACTTCAATGCATTTTGTGAATTGTTTTCGGAGTATTTGCAAATATTTCAGTAAATAGGCAAATGTTTAGGCGAAGCAAAACTGCACAGATTCACCGATCACTAGTGTCCATTAATTACCAGTATTTCAATCTCCATATGGAACACCAACCTTATGGAACATCAACAAACATGTTGGTTTAACACTATTGATTTCATTAAAATGTCTATATGCTTCTAAGACCAAGTTCTAGTCAAGGAACAGACCTTGATTTGTAGTATAATAAGACCAACTCTGAAGCTGTGGCAGCAGTAAATCACTTGGCAAACAAGGACACTGTGTATAGTAGCTGGGCTATACTTATTCAACATGTTAAAGCATAAAGCCACCTCATCTGAGAAACAAATCATCAGCAAAGTAGTGCAATAAATACTAACTTGGTACAATGCAGATAAACAAGCTTTAGATTATGTTGTCAGGAACACACTCCGTGTACAATTTTTTCTTTGCACCTAGAAACGGTTACAGTTTTTGGCTTTGGGTGAAGCATTTATCAAAACAATGACCCTCTGGAGTCTCTCCTATGCTTTATTGTTACTATTAACATGTAGATGGTGAAGTCTCTGAGGCTCCTGCTGTTTTCTCACTGATGAAAAATATGCAGCTAATAATGGACATAACAACAAGCACTACTTTCCCCCTGCAGTTTTACATATATGCATACAATGAACATGTGTTTGTATGCTAAAAAGCCACGTTTGGACTGGGCCTTCTGGATACTGGAAAAAATCCCTGTGGTCTCCGCTGGCCAAGACTTGCTTCCTACCTCAAACCAATTCTGCTGCCACCAACTTCCCTCCCCGGCCTTATCAGGGATTGGGAAAAAATCCCTGTGGTCTCCGCTGGCCAAGACTTGCTTCCTACCTCAAACCAATTCTGCTGCCACCAACTTCCCTCCCCGGCCTTATCAGGGATTGGGTAGTGGGTACTGCAGAGTCTGATGAGGAAGGGGGGCGCCCTTTAAGCAAGAGCGGATTGTGCCTAGGGAATATGTAAATGGATAGGCAGGAACAGGGAGATAAGGGCGTAGTCAGACTGGAACAGGTGCAGAACAGGAGGGAGTGGGTGAAGATCAGGACTGGACTAACAGGGAGGAGAGGGCAAAAATCAGGACTGGACTAACAGGAAGGAGAGGGCGATGACTCAGAACAGATACAGACTGGATGGAGTAGGAGTGGAACAGGAACGGACTGAATGGGACAGGACAGTGTGGGTGTAGATCTTTGGGACTGAATAGCAGGAGAGGACTGGATAGCATGAGGTGACTGGTTAGCAGGGAGGGGTGTAAGGCAGAACAGGAATCAGGAACAGGTAAGGCAAGGTCAGTACAAGGTCAAGGCAGGGATAGGTACAAGGTGGAAGAACAGGACGAGCAAGGCAAGGAAGGAAGGACAAGGCAATACAAGAAAGAAAAAGGCTAGGCATGAAGGACAAGGCAAGGAAGAATAACAAGAAAAGGGTAAGAGCTTGAGCAACCTGGTCGGAGGGTTGGCTTTAAACAGGGCAGAGTCAGCCCTGATTGGCTGACTGCAACCTTTAAGGCTGCTGCTGCTGAGTTGGGGCTGCAGAGGCCAGGAAACCTATAATGAGCAACCCTGCAGGCTGTTCTCCTTGCCAAAAGGATAAGGCATTGAGCCAGAAACTCAAAGGTCCCTGGCTCAAATCCCAGCAGAGCCTGACACAGCTAAAAAAAAATATGTGCTGCAGGCTGAATTGGATTTGCGCTTGGGGTGGGGTGCTCGAAGAGGGCTTTGTGGCTGTGGTGAAGGGGCCCTGGTGGCCCCCAGTCTGACGCAGTATAAAGTCACATATAATACTTTCTTACAATAAGAAAGTCACCAATAAAGCTTGTTATTTTGAGGTAATTTGTTCTGACTATTTTTGTATTTTGTTTCCTATAATCCGTGCTGTAGATTCTTGCGTGGAGAAAACACCTTAACATTGCTACAAATGGCTTCCATTGACTTTTAAATGAACTTGGCTTTTAGGCGGCAAGGTTAAAATATGTTTCACACAAAAATTTTTGAAAAAGTTAAATTTGAACATATAATTCACTCTCTTAGGGCAGATTTATCCAGGGTTGAATTGAAAATTCAAATTTTAGAATTGAGTTTATTTTAGTGTAATTCAACCTGGGTATAGACCAGATTAGATTCAAGCTTTATTAAAAATAATCAAAATTAAAATTTTGAAATTTATCATTCACTGTCCCTTTAAGAATTTGACTATTCACCATCTAAAAGCTGCCAAATTTCTGTTTTAGCTTATGGGGGACATCCTACAATCTGGAGTCATTTGGTGGTCTTTTGAAAATCTATTTTTTTGTTGTTGAAAAAACACAAAGCAAATTAGATCAAATTCAATCCGATTCAATTCAAATTCAACTTGAGTTTGCGGGTCAATCTTATCACCTGAATTAATAAATATAATTTTATTATAACATTTTGATTGGTCTTTTTTATCTGAGTTTTTAGAAACTCACATAAACTCGAAATTCGACCCTTGATAAAGCTGCCCCTTAATGTAATAAATTACTTCTTTTAATAGAATTGAGCATACAATAATTAGTGAATAGGACCCAAATTACTAATAACCAAGTTGTGGTTTTAATGAAAGACAAAAAACTGCATATAAAGGTACATAGTGAAGTAAAAAACATTTTTTTAGTTTCAAAGCACAATTGCTAATTAGTTGCCAGGCAGGCCTGGATTTTTGGAAAGACCACCTAGGCCCGGGCCTAGGAGAGCAGGATTTTAGGGGGTGGCATGCTGCCCAACCACACCCACATTGGTTCAGAAATTAAAATTTCCTGTATTCCAATTCCCATTGTTTTGTCCCCATGATGATAATTTTAGCAAATAAAAGGGAGGGGACAAGGGCGACAAAAGACAGCGGACCTAGGGGCACCTGCTATGTAAATCCAGCCCTGTTGCCAGGTAATAGGTAGTGAGGAACGAACCTGTCCTGTTATGTCCAACGACTGATCATTTTTTTGCAATCTTCAGACCTACAACTAATGATTTTGATTAAATAAAGTAGTAAAGTGGATATATCAGATGATGTTAAGACCATTATTTGACAGACAGCAATCGTACGAAAGTTATATCTGACAAATAGTTGTTACAGTCACCCATTGATATCATCAAATAGATATTATCGTTAGCCGACAAAAATCTTCTAACCTGTTCGATAGACTAAACGACCAATTGCTATGGTATGAAAAATGTTGGGACAATCCATACATGGTTTGAAACTCAGACAATATCTTTGCATCTATGGCCAGTTTTAGTTCTACACTTCATTTCAATATTCCGATATCTTGCACAGATGAGATCTAACAATATTGAAACGCTTACACATTGAATATATGTTTTAAAGCTAATATGTTCTGGATGCATAGTTTCCTGTCTCAATTCTATGGGGTGCCGTTTGTCCCATTTTTCCATAATTAGTTTTGCTAATGAAGGTGAATTGCCCTTTAAACTGTAAGTCTAACTTCTCCCAAGAGAGATTTGCTTATCTCAAAATTATTAAAAGTAAAAAATAGTTGCACCTGGTGGCTGTTCTGGGCTCTCTGCCAAAAGCCAATTAAGTTACAAACTTTGTTTCTTTTTCTGGTTTTTTAGTGCAGAGAAAGTCGGGACTTTCCATTATAAATGCAGGACTGTGAGTTGAACTGTTAAAAGAGGGACTGTCCCTCTAACAACAGGACAGTTGGGAGGTATGTGATCAATCCCACACTGTGGCTAAATCTATTATGTAGTAGCAGAACTATAGCTAAGCAGATTATTAAGAGAGAGCTAAAAGCTAAGTGGCGCAAGATTAGAGCTAGGAGGAGACACTAGAGCCTAACATCATATACACAATGTATAAGTGACTCATTGAAGGGATATTAGGCCTATTATAATGATGTCACAGTTAGGCTGCAATATAATAAACTGTGAGACAAACTGGCTGCTAGTGGATTCAATGATTGTGCTGTGTTAGTTCAGGTAAAGCAGTCAGACAAACACACTACATTTATTACAACATGGCAGGTGGATGCGGCTGCTTCATGTTTCTTTTCATCTTAGACAGGAAGAGCGAAACCAGAACAGGAATATGAATCATAAGACAATGGCAAAACAGCAGGAATGCCCTTAACCAAAATGTCTGCACAAGCAGGCCAGTAAGCTTTGTTCTTATTGGTTCAGGAAAGTAACTGACAGTATTGCTTTAAAGAATGGTTTTTTTATCTGTTTTGTGAAACAAAACATTAATTTTGTCGAAAGAATGAATTCTGTACTATAAAATCTTGCTTTCTGTCACAAATAACTATTTTGTCATTCAAATCTAGCTTGGCATGCACTAGTTAGTTGCACTATTATATATTCTGTCCAAGTTTTTTTTACATAATTCATTCTGTAAGTAACTTTGCATATAAGTGCGTCTGTTACATGGAGGTTATATATTTGTGAGACTTATGGATTGTTAAAATGTACAGAATGGAGTTTGTAATATCCTTTTGTGCACTAATAATATTTTGTTCTCATTCTTTAATAGAAATAAGTCTTTTGTATATTTTTTGTTTGTGTATATGGTCAGAAATAGTAATATACCATGAGAGACATTCGTTTTGTGTATCAGGGATAGTTTTGTATACAGAATGTATTTCGGACAAACGGCACCCCATACAATCCATGATTCCTACACAATGCCAGGCTAGCATTATTTAGCAGTCTCTGGTACTTCCCCTACAACTTAATATGGTTTTTATAACTTGCTAGCTAACACCATAAACTTGCAAATATATCGATATTCACTGTGATGAATTTTCAAACAGCCTGGGGCTGCAGTGCAGGTTCAATGCTTTATTGACTCATGTATGAGAAACCAACCACATTAGATATTTTGTGCCTCAATAATGCCATAAAATAGGCTGCAGGAGTCAATCTGAGCAAATGTATTTACATCCTTGAGGACTAATTAAGAAATTAATACCCAAGGTGCTGGAAACAATCATGCAAATAAATGCTATTTGTTTGTTTTGTCTCAAACCATCATTGATAAAATGTAACATTACAGCCATATCATATAATAGTGACACCAATCCAAAACTGCCATATTGTTTTTCAAACTGATATTAGTATAAAATATCATATGTTTAAATTAGGAAACAGGTAATTATTTTTAAATAGAGTGTTTTTGTGAGGAACAGTCACCCTGGTGGTCTAGTGGGCCGGTAGGGATGCCTGCCACGCCTTCGGTGGGGACTCTCGTCACGCTGCTCTCTAACCTCTTCTGTACTGGTTCCTTAGTGTGCACGTGGCACACATCTCCTGTAATTACAGGTGCATTGACGCTGACGTAAAGATGTCAACACACAATGGCGCCAAATTCAAACTATTTAAAGGGGACTTGGCATCCTATACATTGCCTGTCATAGGTTTCTTCCTGGTGCCTTTGTACTGTTTAAAGCTTCTGATATCTGATTACCTGTTGTGACCCCTGCCTGTTTATGACAATCCTGACTTCTGAAATCCTGACCCTGCCTGGTAACCCTGACTCCGCTTGTACTCTGCCTGCACCGACCCGGCCTGATTTGACTAAGCTATTTGTCTATGCTTTGTACTGTGACCTTCTGCCCAAAGACTTTGCCTTAAGTTTGTGCCCTTTTTGCTCATTCAGAATAGTGATGGGCGAATCTGGGTCGTTTCGCTGTGTCTCGTTTTGGACACCATTGCCGGCATCCAAAAAATGGACGCTGGCAAATTTTCACCAGGCAAAATTTTTCTGGCGCTTTGCGAATTTATTTGCCCATCACCAATCCAGAACCCTTACTTGGCACCTCTCTTAATAAGACCTGGCGGCATCCGAATAACCAAGGGCTCCTCCTGAGGTGATAGGTGGCTGTTATAGGCTGAAGCAAGAGCAGTGAACAGGGTGCTTAGCATTGGTTCTGGATTTAGGGTGCAGACTGCAACAGTTTTACAGTAAGCATTGCAGCCATTATAGGCACAGCAAGGGGGTCCATTTACTGAAAATTTGAAATTTAATTTGAAATTTAAATTTACACCTCAAATTTTTTTAAAAATTGTGCTTTCCAATATTTCTAAAAAGCTCTAAAAATTCAAAATTGAAAACCTCATGAAAACCTCTAATACCAAACTTCACCAAGTAAAAGATTTTCAGAATTCTTTGCTAGGAATTGTCCAAAAAACTCTTTAGAAGTTTTTGAGGTATTTGTATTTTAGGGGCAGGTTTACTAAGGGTCGAAGTGAAAATATGAATACATTTTGTGCCTATACATTTTGTGTGTGTTCGACTATCGAATAGCGCAAAATTCGATTTGAATTGAGAAAATTAAAAAAAAATTTTTTTGAAGTACTGTCTCTTTAAAAAAAACTCTGAATTCGCCACTTCGCCACCTTAAAGCTGCTGAACTGATAGTTTAGCCTATGGTGGACCTCCTAGAACCTTTACATAAATGTTTTCTAAGTCCTGGAAAAGTTGTTTGAACGATTCAAGCGATTTTAATTCAATTAAAAATTGACCTATTCAGTCCATTTTTGATCAAAAATGCCCTAGAAAAATTTCAAAGTTTTCTAACTTCAATATTTGACTAGTAATGGGCGAATCTACCCCGCTTCGCCGAAAAATTTGTGACTTTCCAGCCAAATCTGCGAATTGGCGAAAAAATTAGCGAAACGATTCGCGACACGTTTTTGACACACGTCATGTCAACTTCAACGCGTCACGTTGCTTTTGATGCGCGTTGCGTCGTTTTCATTGCGTCACAAACGACGCGCGACTCGTTTTTTTTCAGCGAATCGCGGGAATTCGCCCCTGG
The DNA here is from genome assembly GCA_024363595.1 of Xenopus borealis. Lineage (NCBI taxonomy): Eukaryota > Metazoa > Chordata > Amphibia > Anura > Pipidae > Xenopus > Xenopus borealis. The sequence continues at coordinate 125,486,019 of CM044442.1, forward strand.
CGAATAAATTCGCCCATCACTATCTTTGACCCAAAGTAAATCTGCCCCTTAATGTAGAACATCGTGGTCACAAATCCAAATTTTTCTAAATTGACTTGGAACAGAAAGTTCTTGAAACCAATTTCCTGGGAATGCAGTAATTATTATGCACCACCCCAAAGGAGGACATAATATTTTCAACCCTGTGTTTGCCTATGCATGTGACCACAAACTGTATATGGAAAAATGAAATACTCATTGTTTGAGTTTTGTTGCAGGTATACATGAAAAAAGAAAAAGAAAATAAGGAAAACATTAACACAGAACTAAATCAAGGACTGATATGAATCATCTTGTTATATCTGTTTACAGCACATTGCAAAACTCTGTTCACTCTAATTTGTTTTTATTAAACTATAGTCCTAGCAGTTGTAAAATATGCCTGCTGTTATTTCTTACTTCCAGGCCCCAAAGGCCATTAATCCAGCACTGAGTCATTTATCCATTTTAATAAGGTCATGTGATGATGCCTCAGATCCATTTAAATGTACGTTTACCCCTAAGAATATACACACCTCTTCATTATTTATATAAGTCAAGAATACATGTTCCCTGTGGAAATTATGAGATTGGCATATGCCAAGGTACGAATAAGAGGAATACCTCTCAGCTTCATAGCAATACCAAGTGATAAAGTCATTCACAACACGTCTATAATTTGAGAGATCTGATGTGTAAGTTTGCTAGGGTTGTAAGCTAATCACAGTAAAAGCAGAAGAAACCCCAACAAAGAAACAGCACCCACAGGACTCAAATCAAACTACTGAAATTCAGAGCAAGCAGAATGCTTTTGAGAATGAAAGAGGTAAGTGCTGTACATTGAGAAGTGAACCAAGATAACTAATTATACAATTACTGATTATTATAAAGATAACAACATGCTAACCCATAAAACATGAACCTAATAAAGTCACTTGTGATGAAAGCTCATTGTTTTCCATGTAGCATTTCCCTGGTCTTCTGGATGCTTGATTGGACACAAATTGTCCGGAGAGTGGGGACTTATAAGATAACACTCCAGTGAGTTTATATACAGTATACAGGTATTTGTAATCATACGAATTAAGTATTCCTATAAAACCTATGGAATCATTAGTCTGCAAAATCTGAGATCAAGGAGGAGAAATTTTGCTCTGACATTTTGGCTTGAATAATGCCCTCTCTCATTCTCTCTCCTTGTTACTGTTTTTTGGCAGGAATTGGCTTCTAATATTGCCCTCAATCAATTTTAATCTAAAAAATTCAACCATCCAAGATATTTATCTTATGTTTTCTAAAGTCAAATATGCTAAGTTAAAGGGGTGTAATATACTCTAAGGGGCACATTTATCAAATTCACATGAAGGATTCGAAATTCGATTGGATTTTCAAAAAGATTCAAATTTTCGAATGTTTTTGAAGACCACTACGACCAGTGAATTTTGAAAACTTGATTGAATCGAATGATTTGAATAATTCAAATAAAAATCTATTTGAATATTCGACCATTCGACAGTCGAATAACTTACCCTTTTTATGCAATTGCATCAACCTACCGAATTGGTTTTCTTTATTTTTGATCGAATAAAAAAATTTGATTCAAACGATTTTATCGATCGATCAAATATTTTCTATTTGATCGTTCGACCAATCGAATTGCGGTAAAATCCTTCAAATTGGAAGGATTTTCATTCCCCCAACAATTCCCATGGTCGAATTCAAGGGTTTTTTAACCCTCGAATCCAACCCTTAGTAAATCTGCCCCTTAGTATGTTCTAGAATGGCCAATTCTAAGCAACCTTTCAAATGGACTTCATTATTTATTCTTTATGGTTTTTAAATTATTTGCCTCCTTCTTTTTACTCTTTCCCGATTTCAAATGGGGGTCACTGACCCCATAAAAAAACAAATGCTCTGTAAGGCTACACATTTATTTTTATTGCTACTTTTTATTATTCATCTTTCTATTCAGGCCCTCTCCTATTCATATTCTAATCTCTTATTCAAACCAGTGCATAGTTGCTAGGTTAATTTGGACCCTAGCAACTAGATTGTGGAGTTTGCAAAATGGAGAGCTGCTGAATAGGAAGCTAAATAATGCAAAAAATCGAAAAATGTAATGATCTCAGAATATTCCTCTTGAGATCATAC